>JAMKCH010013516.1:0-82393 GCA_023653785.1 Ophioderma brevispina | reverse complement strand
GTCCACCATATGGTCACAATGTTGATAACCATTTCTGTGTCATGTGGACCTTTTCCCTGGACCTTTTCCCCCACCCCCTGTCAGACCCAGGGGAGGACCCTGGGGGTATGAATTACATGGTTAGTAGGGGGGTTCCCCACCTACAATATACCATTTAGTCTACTCTAGCCTCATCCGAAAAAAAAGGATATGGACCAAAGGTTCCGGGTTAACTTTTTATCACGGACATTATCGGACATACGGACATACCTACGGACATACGGACATACATACATACCTACGGACATACGGACGGAGCCATTTTATAGCCCCTCCAGAACTTCGTTCGGCTGGGGCAATGAAAAATCGCCAACGTGTATAAAATTCCGGATCCCGTAATTGTGTTATACACGGTATCCTATGGGACGTAATTACGAACAATGTTTACGGCATCAAAGAAAAATCCAATTAATCTCAAAATTTCGGAAGCAGTTTGTAAACAGCCAAATGCTCTTATAAAATCTGCCAACACAGGAAATCTTTGAAAGTGAAAAAAATTGTTCAAATCAAAATGACTGGAAGTGAGACCAAAAACTATCTCACAGCTTACAAGGTTTCAAGTTACATACGATCCCTTTCGTAATTATAGCAACAAACCTTGTTCCCACATAATAAACAGGCTGTTTGCGCTTCTTACCACAATCTTGACTTTTTAAGACCCCCTTCTTCAAGGTTATAAATGCAGGGAAAATTCCACTTGCTAAGTTTCCCAGGGATCTGATTCTGGCTTTGGGTAGTGACTCTGAACCTTTCCAAGTCCACATAAGGTTGTCACCTGGGTCCCGTGTGAAAAAATTTGGCCCCATGTCTAGGAAGAAAACTAATAGACAGTAGGCTAGCATTGTGTTTTTTGACCAGTTCTGGGCCATTTAAAATCTTTGAAATTTTACTGTTTAGATCAACCTTTAGGACGTACAGCTCTTTCTTTTCAACAAAACCTGTGATAAGCAAGGTATGGTATTGTGTTACTCACTACATCGTAAAATCTGCTTTTGTGACTGTTTTTTTAATCAAAATGTTTGACAAAAAAGTCTTTTCGGGCCGGAGTTGTTCTTGTATGTCTCTGCAAATGGCATGAGGACTGATTAATGAGCAGCATACTTAATTGAAACTTTATGGATTATTTTCATGTTTACCAAAATTTCAATTTGCATTTTTTTCCCTTTTTTCTGGAGTAGTGTTTCAGACTGGAACCGCAGAGTGAATCCCGACCACAGACCGAACCATACAATTGTCCAGGGCCTATCTCATAACAATTTATAACCGCAAACTTCTTGCAGATTCACTTTTTTCTTCTGAATTGCCATATCCTCCATTTCTAGCTTGTGAATAATTAACCTTCTTAAAATAACATTCAGAAAGGTCAAAACAAGGCAAACTTGGTACTGGGGGGTGTGGTGGTGGTGGGGTGGGGGGGGTGATGCGTAAATATGTCCCCACTAAAAGTGACCACATTACACCTGTCCAATAACACTGTCACATCTCCCCAGGAGGAGCAGAAGGTAAGGGTAACTGAAGAAGGTAGAGAATATTAGACATCTTGGGTGGGATCGAACCAAGGCCCCCCGGCACCCCCATCCAATAACCAGGGAATGGAACGCCATGAGGAGTGCACTGGCCATTGCGTGTTCGTAAATGACGTCTTTGCAATCTTTGGACTGCATTTCTAGCCTCAGCTCAGCAGTTTTTAGTGAATTTTGGCTTGTTTGGTTATACACTCCAGACCCCCCCCCCCAATCAGCTCCAAACCGATAGGGCAGGGGGGTAGGACACGATCTGCTCGATTTGGGCAGTGGGTATTTCCAATGGTAATTTGGGGAACTGCTACGTGCATTTACTATGGCATCTCGGATCGCGTGCCACATTAACAATTCATCTCTAAAAATAAAACCTTTTTTCAAATATCTTAGAAATATCATGGATATTTAAGTAACAAGGCGGTTCTCGACCACAATTCTCGCTGCTTTCCGCGCTTAATTGTAAGACAAAAGCAGCACACCAGAAGTGGCAACTGTGTCTAGTCCAGGTTTCCCCCCAAAAAGTTTTGTGCACCAGATGAAACTCCAATTCTTAACTAGTTTTACTTCCCACTCTTTCATTTGACATCACCCTTGGGGTCACAACATTTTCCATTGTGGAGATATTCATCTTGCAATGACCCCCCCCCCCCTCCCCCCACGACATCAGTCAGAGATTTTAGAGTAGCACCCACCCCTGGTTTGCATTTATATATTCTTTACTTCCTGCCTTTTCATTTACAACCACCCCAGGGGTCACCACATTTTCCATTGTGGGATTATTAATGCATGAGAAGTCTCAACAAGATCATAACTAAGATGTTTAGGAGTCGCACTCCCCGGGTTTGCATTTTTGATAGTCTTCGATACCTCTCCCTCTTTTCATTTTTTACACCACCCTAGGGTCACAACTTTTCCATTGTGGAGATATTAATCTTGAAAAGTCCCCCCATGAGCACAACGGAAGAGATGTTTAGGAGTAGCCCCCCCGGTTTGCATTTATAGTAGTCTTTATTTAGTACTCTTTCATTTGAAAACACCATAGAGGTCACGGCATCTTCTGTCCGTTTGGGAGATATTAATCTTGAAATGTCCCCAACATATACAATCCTAACCAAGAGATGGTTAGGATAGCACCCACGGGTTTTCATTTAATAGTATCTTCTTTATTCCTGCTCTTTCTTTGACACCACCCCAGGGCCCAACATTTCCAATTGTCAGATAATTAATCATGCAAATCCTTAAAATTCGACTAAATTTAGAAAATTGAAAATTTATTCAATTTGGCAACACTATTTTTGAAAAAATCAATGTTGACCACATTTTAATTTGATTCTCCTACGGGTTCCCCAAAAAGTGGTGAAATGCACAATTTTGCGTATTAGTCACATTTTCCAAGACTGTTTCAACAGGCTGGCAACCCAAAGACTGACCCGAAGTAGACACAAAAACCATTTCAAATGAAACATGGGCACTGATCTAAGCTATATAATTGATTGGGTTATACTTGTTTGTGGTGTACTCCCTCCCCCCCCTTTTGTAATTCTTCTGTTTTGTACAACCTGTTTTGTACACCACCAATCCACACAGCCAATACTGCCAAAAACCCATGCTGACCGATTTAATTGTAAGGTAAACAACTCCTGAAACTCAAATGCCTTTTTGAAGGTGTAGTATTTCACACCTGACCATTGACAACACTGAGAAAATTTGGTTGAGCATGGACAGCAAAGCATTTAGCATTAGTTGGCAATTTAAAAAATATCAAGATGCCCCTTTAAAAGTGGCCACAATTCATTTTACCACAATTATTAATTCACACAAAAGATTTTACCATATATTAGTCTCATGTCGCGAAGGAATTTTGCATAGCCAATGTAACCATTTATGCTATAATACAGCAAATTACACGCTATTTAATTAGATCAATTGTAGCAAAAATGCCCTTTAATTGCCCGTTGTCACTTTGACCGCATTGTTGATTCATACACAAGATGTACGGCACCCCGCATCGAAGTCTTAGGTAGCGAAGGAAGTTTGCATATCCAATGTCCCGTTTCAGTGATACAAGCAATTATGCATATTTTAATTAGATCATTGGTATCAAAAATCCCCTTTAATCGGCCCCCAACTGGCACTTTGACCCAATTGATTCACCCAAAAGATGCATGCATAGTTATTTCTTTCATGCAGCTAAGGAAGTTTGCTATCCTACATGTACGGTTCAGAGATACAGTAATTACGCATATTAATTAGCCTGATTTGCATACCTACGCCGCTTGTATCACACCCTCAAATTGGAAAAAGATGCGCACATGATAGGCTTCATGCAGTGAAGGAATTTTTCCGTATCCAATGTACCGTTTCCAAATTATATCAATTACGCTTTTTTTTGCATATTAATTAGCTCATTTGCATACTTAATTTGCACCTAAATACGCCCAAAATCTAATCAGTTCGAGAACTCTCAGCCCGCTCCCTTCCACAAGGTTACTACTCATACGCCTTAACGGAACTCCAGAAACTTTTACACAAGCCTTTGCGGGAAAATTTCGTTATTATGCAAATTAGATACTTAATTAGCATATTTTACGCCGCAAAATCTAATCAGCTCGAGACCTCATGGACCCCGCTTCCCCCTTTCCCCCGTTACATCATCATAGCCCTACGGAACTCCAGATAATCGACCCAAGCCCGTGAACACGGACTTACAGCAACAGAGAGCATGACAACGACAGGACTACAGACAGACAACAGACAGACAGAAAAGTGATTACTAAGTCTCTGGCCGAACAAAGTTCAGCGAGACAAAAACATGCGGTGGCGGCCAAGCTATCATACATAGCGCAAAACTGCCGAACGAGTCCTTGGACGAGCCTGAACAGTGCAGTCACTGTTCGCAGTTATAAATATATCAGTGAGTGGCGAGTGGGAATTCCCGTACGGAGTCGCGACCGGTCTAAATTGCCTTGCTTAGTCGGGGCATAATTGTGCTGGCAAACTATCAATCAAATCGATTTTTAAAGACCGACATTAGAGGATGCTACATGCCGGTAACGAATCATTCCACGGTGGTGCATGGCTAAACTGGTACCCGGGCCTGTTACTGGTCCGCAGCTATAAATAGCTGTGACCCTGCGATTGAACCATGCGGTGAAACCAGCCTCGTTCAAAATGGATCCCGTTTGTACCGTTAGTCATACAAAAAAAAAATACTTACACTGGAGTTGATTCTTCAACTCCAACGGATCTTGAGTGGAAAAATATTGATATTAAACAGTTTTCGACTTTAGAATATTTGTCAATTTTCCGTGATTTACTTGCCTAAACCTATGGAACTGGCAAAAAAATGACCTATGCTTGGCCGGCCCCCCCCTAGTCAAATTATAATCGTAAGAGCGCCTCCTACCGTTAAGTCTGTGAAAACATACTAGCACCCGAGATAGGGTTAACATTTTTATCCTGGACGAACATACAGAAGGACATACAGACAGAGCGAATTTTATAGTCCCCGGGGACAATAATACAGCAATTCGTGTCAGAAAATTAATACACTACTTCGATATTTATTGGGAATTTCAAACATTTCTTTGCAGTTTAATTGTAGAGTACAACCATTGTTTTTTCTGTTATATGTACAAACAGAGCTTGAAACTAGTGTTCGTACATTCAAGCAACACACTTACGCCTCAGGTTGGCCACTATGTGCTCATTCTGTTGTCGTTAGGGCTGTAGGGACATCATCGCTGTCCGGGGTGTAATACGCACGCACACAGTTTTTTAGTTGTTCATAACCAGAGATGGTATCACGCATTGGGGAATGGAGAGCTGTTTTAATAGAATACATCTATTTTTAATGGGCCACAAAATGATATTCAGCCCAGTTATTAATCACCCGACTAAAAAAATATGTAGTATAGGCCTAATCATTCCCTCCACCTTGGTTTGGGAAGAATTGAGCAAAAATATTTTAATAATTCACCACGGAATAACAAATCATGCCTATTGATACTCAACCATTCAATGTGGATTTCTGTGCATGACTATCCCAATAATAATAAATATGTCAATCACTTTATGAAAGCCAAATTGTCATCTTTATTTATTGCACTACAACGTGCTCTTTCTAAACTTACTTTCATTTTTACGGCGGTATTTCCACCATGTAGGTGGTATTGACTGGTAATATACTCCCAGAAAAAAAATCCCCTAACTACTGCTATACAGTATTTTTATACAACAGACCAACCATAAGGCTGATTTGGGTAACGGAGAAAATAACAGGGTCGGTCGGTCGGATAGTTTTTTTTTTTAGATCTCAATGTTTTACCTCTAAAATAATAAAAGATCTACTATTTAGGCCTAAAGCTTTTTCAATGACATGGCAATAGCTTTTATTTACTTGTTGTAGTTGCTGTGTTGTCTTGTTTTGTTTTATTTTCATCTTGTGTTGGTAAAACATATTTTTTTAAATGGGTGGATAGATATTGGGTCGGTAGGGGAGAATATTTTTTTTATTTTGTGCTAATATTGACATTAAACTTTCGAGTCGGCAGGTTTTTTAAAGGGTAGGTCGTGTTTGACAAAACATTTTTTTATGCCTTTGGTTATTTTTCACCGCAGCACCAACCAAAATGGAGTGTAAACTAAACCAATTTTAGCAAGCCATATTTGATCATTTTCCTATGGAAGACAAGCCCCAATGATTGATGTATTGCACTATGCAGAAAGGGTGTGAATTTCAATTGACTAATTGATTTAGCCTGTAGAGGAATTAATGAAATTCCTTCAAAATATGCAAATGAGCTAATTAATATTCATAACTTGTCCAAAGAGTACACAGCATATGACCTCATGTGCTATCACTGTGCCACGTTAGAAGTTCATAATAGCCAGGTTGCGGAAACCCATCAACATCTAACATGAACACCTATTCAAATGACTGTCTAATTGTAAATCTGACAGGAGAGCGATTTTTAAATAGACAAGTGTTTGAATAGCCGTTTGTATTGGACGTTTATGATTATTATGTCGGTCGCAGTTGTTGAATTTGGCATACACACTCCCTGCGACTGGCGTGAAACTTATTATGGACCGTCTATGGAGTGCTAGAAGTTTTCTCATTAATCCATTTTTTGAATTGTACTATATACAAAACACATTCTTTTGCAAATAAAATAACAAAATTAAATTTTTGATGATATTATGTCAAAAGAAATAATTTCAGTGAGTAATTTTGCTGCATAGCGTGATTTTGTTGACTTCATCATTCACTCCAAGGTAATCTTTCACTCCAGGGAGCCGTAATTGACCAATCAGGTGGCAGGATTCCAATTTGTGACATCATACCGACCGACAGAATTCACAACTTCCTATATCAGATACTCCAAGTCTCACAAGTCTTAATTATTTTCTTTGGAAGGATTACTTTAACCCCCTGGGCACTACCTGGCCAGCAGCATCTCAGCCCTATTTTGATTGGTTACTTTGAAGGTACAATCATGAAATGAACAAATCAGAGATAATGGATGAATGGTTGTATGGTTTAGAGTCTAGAGATACAGAAGCACTATTTTGATTGGTTACTCAGAGGACTATCTCATGTTGTGTCCTGTAATGAGCCAATCAGACAAGAGTGTAAAACAGGTGGAAGTGCCCAAGGGGATTATGCAAATTTTTGAATATTTTTCTTTGCTTTTCTGTCCCTTTAAAAGTGTAATGAGAAATTTCACATATCAGCTGTCTGTAAAAAAAATTGGAAGTACTGATTTTTGCCCTGATGTAAAGCTTTCCATCAAAAATATCCCCATCTGAAAGGATAAGCTGAGAAAAGTTTCTTTGGTACAAAAATTGTGAAATTCTAATTTCGTATAGGAGCAAATACGAAATTCAGCCTATGTTTTATATTGAAATATAAGCAAATCAAAATCACAATTTTTTTTCTCTTTTAAGACATTTCTGTAGCCTAATACAAGGTTAAGAAATCTTTTCAGTGTCAAATCTATATGAAATTACTATTATGACACAATATTTGGGTGCCTCAAAATCTCTTGTTGCACCTTTAGTGAGAATGGAGCAATATGATTGGCTGGCTTGCTGCCTCCAAAAACTTTTCTGAACTGTGCAATTGATCACACAATTACGGGCATATTTAACGGTATACAAACCCCTTCTGAAATATGACCTCAATTTTCCACACGCTTTATTTGATCAGACGTCAGTGATCGTTGATTGTTGATAATTCTCTCCTGATCTTCCCCTCCTATATTTTTTATTGACATAACTTCCATAAATCTGCTTGGAGTTTGGACCAAGGTTGTGTGTTCTGACTGCTATCTAAAAAATAAGTACAGGGTGAGTCAAAAAAAACTTGACCCTGATTGTGTGCGCCATTTTGAATTTTTAAGTACATATATCTAACATATTTGGTATCATCTGAAAGCTGGGTTCATTATCTTTAATTTACTGCAAAGATCATTCACATCGGTTAGGTATAGACTGAGCTACAGTCGTTTGAATCAAGGAGTCGGTTTTCTGCTCTGTCCACGGATTCACATTGAAATGAACGGCGTTCAGCGAAGGGAATCCGTGTCCAGAAGAAAATCAGGCTATTTATTCACTGTAGATTCTTGATTCGAAAGACTGTAGCTCGGTCTATACTTAACCGATTGGAATGCTCTCTGCAGCAAATTAAAGATAATGAAATAAGCTTTCCGCAGATATCACATATGTTGGATATATTTTATTTAAAATTCAAAATGGCGGACACAATCAGGGTCAAGTTTTTTTTGACTCGCCCTGTAGTTTACATATTAGGCTAAATGAAATAAAACATTGCTTTGGTTGAACTGGGCACTTTTTTTGGGGGGGGCAAAAATCTTTTATTTTCATATGAAAAAAAAAACATTTCAGCTATGGCTACAGACTTCTCAAACCCCAACCAATCAACAGTGAGATAGCTCTACCAAATGAGCTGCTCCCTCATATGCAAGAAAAAGGGGGGTCAGCTTTCTAACGAAACAAGTTGTTAATCTTCATCAACCATTATTTTTGGTTTTCTAATATTCTCGTAATGATTGCCTCCTGGGCCTTCAAGTTCAATGCATACCCAACACATTGTCTATCATCTCCATGTAATTAAAACATTTAATTTATTATTAAAGGTCCTATGGGACCATGGCCGGAGGTAGATTGTCCTATTTCTTACATTTCGTCCTCAACAGTATATGGGCGGATCAATCGCAACACAGATTTTTAAAAAAGTTTAAACATCGGGAAAGTGGTAAAATTTTCAAGGTAAATATACCCAAAACTGGACAGGGCCTTTATATGTTTTTGCGAACGGGGCGTATCAAGATGCATGGATCTGGAGTGGATTGACCTCGTTAATTACATGTAGTAGTAGTAAGAGTAACAGTAACACAGTGTAAACAAAGCTCACACGGGGGCTAACCGCACCGCACCGCACAGATATCTTCATGTCGGTTTCTTTGTCTGGGAACTTGAATATAAAGCATTCTGTTCTGATTTCCTTGGCGGTACGGTCGCCGATGGTGCACCCGTCGACAATACTATTGGACACATTATCATCGTAATTTTAGGCTCCAAATCAAGAAAAAAAATATGCCATATTAGGATTTATACAACACGTACAACGCATAACCGCAAGAAGTCAAAACTGTACGTATGCAAGAAAAAACTGGGACCGGCACGTCCGTTCCACGATGACGATCATGACGCGAGATCGGTTATTGTCACTCGGACGTCACTTTCTGGGGTCACGGCTTGCCAGGCCGCAAATAACTGTCATTTGTGGAAATTTCCTTTCAAAGCTTGTCCAAAACACAGGACATTTCCAAGTGTTAGTCAATATACGGTTTTCTCAATACCTGTTCCATGCAGATTTTATCATTGATACCATATAACTAGAATGAAAAACCATTTTTTGTGTGGTAATTGGTATTAAAGTATGTTTAAAGCATGGCCATGGACCTTTAGGTAGGAAGGGGCGGGATACATTGTTTTTTTAAATCAACATTACATAGAAACTTAGTTAGGTAATATTGGTGGTATCACAAAGTACTTGAAAAAAAAAACAAATTTCAAATTTCATGAATAGTAGTTACCTAATGTGCATATTTAATTATTGCAAAACACTTCACATATTTAAAAAAAAAATGTAAGCTCGGCAATAGTATAGATAACATCACAGAAAGGGGGTTGAGGTGTTAATGAAAGCGCTTGAAAAGGTCTATGATTGGTCTATTGAAAACCATCTCAGCTTTATTTAAGAAATGTAGTTGTAAAAAGGTAACATATGTGCCACCTGAATGTTTGGGGAACCTGGCAGGGTAAAAAAGACTGACTTAGTGTGTATTCATAGTATAGATCCAATGTTCCTAGATCTTGGTATTAAATGATTATTGTGCAAGATTTTCAGCTCATAGGGGGTGTTAGTTTGTTTGTAGTTTTGCCGGACACATTTTTTTAAAACGCAAACAAACTCATAAACAGTAATACAAGAAAAAAAACGCTTTTGTTAAATCTAGACAACACTTAATTTGCATATTATGCAAATTATTTAGTTTTTTAAAAAGCAATTTTGAAAAAAAACAGATTTAAAAGTACAGAAATTTTAGAAATGGTGATACTACTTGCAGACTTAAGCTATATTCCATTTTGAAGTTATGGAATGTTAAAAGAAAAATGTTAAAAAATTAATTTTTTAGGTTTTTTCTTTTTTTAAACAAAAAGAAATTTGCGCACTACATTTCCTTTGTTTCTATTGTTGGAGGCAAGCAATTACACCAAATGGTGAATGTTTGTGGAACTAGAATTGACGAGAATACTGAACCTATTGTCCGTTGAAAAGGAGGATTAAAAACGGATTTTAAAGAGAAAAAAAATGTGCTCTGTTGAATAATGTAAAAAAAACAAGTTTGAAAAAAATATTAATTTTGGGGGGTCTGATCCCTCCTCTTCCTCCTTAAATTGCCAGAGTATTACAGCTTTTGGTGCCAATTCCAGACCCAGTTCTCTTTGATTGACATCCAATAATTCATTTTATCAACTTCTAAAAACAAATTCCCAAATTTGAACTTCAGACTCTTTTGGGCAAAACCACAGGGGTTTTGGTGACCTCATGGACAAACAAAGACAGGCCAAATCTAGTACCCCAAAAGTTTTAAAATGGCTCACAATTACCACTGATTCTATACCGACCAGTTCATTCTGAATCCCAATAATAGAGAAACAGGATACCAGCTACCATGCATGAACTCTTGGGGTTATTCATGTGCAAATGAGATGGCCCACATGTACACAGAAAGGTCTTTGCAAGGGCATATTAGGCAGGACCAGGAACGACCATTTTACATGAGAGGGGGTGTTTCATAGGATGTGGTACTAAACAGTTATGACGTGCGACCCCGAAATTGCATGTGTACCGGGGGACTATTGAGAGAAAACATGCATTACCATTTGTTAGTTTAAAGTCAAAAGGATTCAATTGTAAAATGTCATCTGGCTAATGGAATTTGTGCAAAATAAACAATGACTTGTATGTGTTGCTTTTATTGAAATTGATACAATTGGCACTTTCAAGCATCTTCTCAGAAGTTCATCTGGAAAGGTGCCGATCAACCATTTAAATCACCGGCAGGCCAGGGCTGCGTGGTATCTTGAATAATTAACCGGACACCATTAGGATTGACAGCATGCTGTCTTGAGGGTTGTCTAGTAATTCAAACTATTCCCTCAGGAAACTTCCTGTTTTGTGGTTCTTCAGACCTTTCTCAGCAGACTTTGCTCCAGACTTGCTTAAACAATTCATGACTACCTAGACCAAGAAAACACTATTTTTCCCTACATTTTCTGCATCAAATAATAGGATGATCATCAATTAAATTTCCTCAACCAGAATTTTTGAAATACTTAATTTTTAGCAATCCTTTTTTGCATGTTTTTTCTTTCTTGAAAATCAATGGCACTGAATGACCTCTTTGTTTCCCACACTACACAATCAGCTCCCTGATTTTCTGTGATAAATCTTCAGAAAAACAAATACCGTACAGACTATAGTACAATCCCACCATTAAGATAATCACACCATCAAGTATAATCCACCATTCAAGATAATCCCACCATTAAGTATAATCTCACCATAAGTTTGGGGCATATAATTCCAGAAACAGAGTGCCTACTTATAAACCCACTAAAAATTTGTCTGTAATTACACAAAATATTGTTCAACAGGGCAACTTTTTTTTTTTATATATAGGCCTACAGGGTGTCTCAGAAAGAATTACACCCTAACTATTGGTGACCATAACTTCAAAAGTGAGTATCACATTTGATAAATTTAAAACGAATCTTAAACCACAATTATTTTTCAATATTTTAATGTAAACAGCACTCGATTCGGTTCAGTAGTTTTGAAGAAATTATCGATTATGTAACACATGTTAATGGACACTTCCTTCCCAGTTTTGTAATAAAGTGATTCAGACAGAACAGGCGAGAAATAATCAATACTTCTTTCATTTTCATCATAAGATGATATTTTGCACCAGCAGGTTCAACATAATATTGCACATACATTACAAAAGAAATTCACATCTTTTCTTTTTCACTTAAAAAAATGAAGAAATGTCAGTGACATCTTCAGTCTTTTTGACAAATTAATGTTAATAGCATGGCTTCACCAATCCAAGCAAATTCCTTTTTAACTTAATTGAAATTTCATATCATCAGGCAGATAGATTTCTAGAAAAGTTATGCTTTGAAATTAGTATTGAAACACAGTAAAGCTTGATATTCAACTAGGTTGTGCATTATAAAAATCTAAGAACGGTTTCAACCACAAAATGTTCACCTTTTTCCGTTTGCTAAGAATTGATTCAGATGTGTAGATTTTCCATTTTGATAAAATGCATTCAAGATTTGTATATTATATCCAGCATGTCAACATTGTTACGTCTGCAACTTTGTCTTGGATTTAGACGAAGACTTTCGTGTGATGATCAATGTTCTATAAATTTCGGGCGGTTCTCCGCCTTCCGCGACTCTTGTTCAAATTTTGACTTGTACCCGTTTTTACGGTATTTCTTAACATTGTTCAAGATTGTCTTCTTGCAAGGAGGATTTCTGTGGAATCTTAATCTAAATTCCTGCCTGATCAGAGTAATGTTATGACCAGTTTCGGCATATCTGAAAACCACAAACGCCCTTTGTATGGGCGACAAATGTTGACCATCTTGTCTCGTGCTAATACTTTGTATAACACGAGTATAGATTAAAACGCGGGAATTGAATTGCACTCAAAAAATCATACACAAAAAAAAAAATCATGCACCCCCCCCCCCCCCCCCTGTGTTAATAGTTTAATGTTGAAATCACCATCTTTTGGAATAAGATGTCACATTGAATAAAAACTATTGTGAATAATCTTATTGTTCAGTTTATCCACCTGTTAAAGTATTGATTAAACTTCTCAATTCATTCTATGCAGTGCCACCTAGTTCAACTAACCTATTTCACATTTTCTACAGATTTTATTGTTTTTTTTTTCTAATAAAGATGAGCATTCTTGTTATTTACCATGTTTTGTTTTTCTTGTTGGATTTTTGTTATAATTGTAACAGTAATTGTTTATCACTATAATAAAACGAACAAAATCGCATTGAACTCACAAAATATTAAACAAGGCCGGTTCTTTGAGGAATGAAAAGAAGACAGCAGCTTGAACAGAAACAAGTAATCAGCGGTAGTTAACATCAAACCTGCCTTATTGGGAGCAAACTTGGAAGTGTCCATTGGCATGTGTGAACCTAATCGCTTATTTCTTCAAAACTACTGGACCGAATCGAGTGATGTTTATATTAAAATGTTATAAAGTAATTGTGGCTAAAGATTCTTTTTAAATTACTCAAATGTGATACTTACTTTTGAAGTTATGGTCGCTTATAGTTAGGGTGTAATTCTTTCTGAGACACCCTGTATTACACATTTTTTTCTGATTAAGTTTTACAAAATTTTATAAGTGGTTAAGGTCAGGGGATCTCACACCGGAAGGTGGTATGGGGAGAGCTGCCAGTAAGAACCACTTTCTTTAAGCCAATATCATTTCACAGGTTCCCACTTTCCTCAATTTTATTTTTAAGGCTGCCTGAAAAAAAAAAATATTAGCTTTTTGTAGCCCTCTGATGCAGCTGAAAGTTAGTGGTAATATCAACTTTCAGTGAAAACGGTCATATTTTAGTGTTATTTCGTAAAAAATAGAAAAAAAAACACTCCCTCCTCACTTTTCAGAGCAGGCTTCGAATTACCCAGGTGCACACATGCACAGGTGCATGCAGCTTTCTCTCTGTGGATGTAACTTTTGTATCCTGCATGCACGTGTCCATGTAAATATAAACTTTGTGAATTCATAAACTATGCAGTTTTAGCTTATTTCATAGAAAGTCATTGAATGCTGAAATGATAAAATTTGAGCCAACTGTCAATAGTCTAAATGTATCTGATATGAATAAAGGTTAGCAGTAGCACCAATCCAAGTTTACATTAGCCTGTGCATGTAACTTTTACATTGTGCATGTAAACTTTTGAAGTTCCATGCACCAGTGCATGTAATTCAAAGCCTGTTTCAGAGGCCACTGCTATGAGAAACTAATAACTTTAAGGGGCCTAATTACAATTATTGTAGCTATTGTAGGTATGTGGAGCGAGTTGTAAAATCGTTGTCATACATGTAGCTATTGTGACCATACATTCACAATAATGACAACCACAACTACATGTATAATCGCCCCACAATTTGTCAATTGCACAGTTCACAACTTATTCCCTCCCAATCTGATCTAAATGCCAAATATTACGGCAATAAACGCATCAAAATTTAAATCGCAAGTGTTATCTAATAAATCTCCTTGTTACAATGCGGTATTACTATCTGAATCCCGATCTAAGTTTTTTAAAAGTCAAGGTCTACCATAATGCGTCTTGTCTCTCAATTTGTCTCAATATCAATAACACAGGTCTTGCATGTAAAATAAAGTTGATTCTCACAGATAAATATGGCCTAAATTGACAACAACTACAAAATTAAGGTGTTTCGTGGTAATTAAAGGTGCAACGAGAGATTTTTGAGGCACCCAAATATTAGTCATAATAGTAATTTCATATAGACTAGACACTCAACAGATTTCTTACCTTGTATTTGGCTACAGAAATGTCTTAAAAGAGAGAAAAAGGAGATTCTGATTTGCTTATATTTCAATATAAAACATAGGCTGAATTTCGTATTTTCTCCTATATGAAATGGTATTTAGGCAATTCACGATATCGTACCAACGAAACATTCTCAGCTTTAATCCCGTTCAGATGGTGATAATTTTTTGAGGAAGGAGCTGTACATCGGCGCAAAATCAGTACTTTTGATTTTTTTAGGGACACCTGATATGTGAAATCTCTCGTTGCACCTTTAATCTCTAAAAATTGAGGTTTGAAAGATTTTTATGCAATCATCAGCTCCTCTCCAACTCAACAATACAAGTATTCTACAGGTGCTTGAATTTTGTGTAATAACGATTTTTTATTGATATAGAGACGCATTAAATTCACATGAAAACTGTCTGGCAGGCATGGCTCGAAAAAGTGGGGAATTTGGGAAGCTCCTTCCCAGGAAAGTTGGCCATTTGGAGGGAAACTTGGCCATTTGGAGGGAAATTTACACATATGATATACTGGGAAATCTGTGGGAAATGCGACTATCTTCCCGGGAAATTTACATTTTTTCAACCTGCTGGCAGGTTGGCCATAATTAAAATGTTACATACATGTTACAAAGAAGCAAGTACTGTATAGCGGGATATTTTTGTGGGGTTAATTTTTCACGATTTTACCAGTTTTGGACATTTCAGTGGGTTTTATATTCGCGCATTCAAGTTTTAAACATATTAAAGTCACTTGTAAAAAATAACATTTGTGTGGGTTTAAAATTCGTCGGGTTAGTGCAATGAACCAAAGCTCGAAAATTAAGCCCCGCGAAAATTTCCCACATCAGTATTTAAACATTTTGCATTGTTTCGAAATTTATTAAAAGAATGTTTTGTTTTGAACATTAGATCTATTTATTATAAAAGATAAGTTCTGAAAATTCCTGCAAAAATAATTGAAACAATCGTACGTAGTTAAACACCTATTTTGAGTGCATGCACGCAAGCAGTGTCACGGCAGTTGGTTAGCGGACACAAAAAATACAACTCCCACAAAAGTTTATTTTAACTGCATGGGCATTAGTACTATGGATCAATTTGATTGGATTTACATTGTATACCATTTTACCCTATGAATAACCAATGTTAAGATATAGAAAGTCTATTTTGATTGGTTAATCAGAGGGGTATATCATGTTACATCATGTAATAAGCCAATCAGAGAAACTGTAAGAAAGGCGAGTAGTCCTCAGAGGGTTAAACCAAGCTAAGTTTCGCAACGAATTTGGCACAGACTCAAAACAATAGCCATTGTTGTGAGCTGTATCAAAGTCAAGTCCGAAGTCAATATGTATAGGGTTCCCAGGGTTTCTACTCCCCTGTCAAATACGTTTAACAATATAGCTAGCTGGAAAGTGCAGTACCATTATAGCTGCAGTACCACCTATTTCAGCATTGTTATTCCAATTTGAGCAAACAAAGTTAAACAAATAATAACCAGGTGATGGCTAAGTAAGATCGTGGGCAAGGTTTGTCATATGACCACCACCCTAAATTGGCTGATGACCTATTGACTGTACCTAACGTGGATTGTGCAAAATTGCATGAGGGAGGAATTGTTGCCTTTTATGATAAGTGCAAAGTGTGCACTTAAAAGAGAGAGTTAGTTGCTTTAGGAGTAGTTTTTATTATCATGCGCCATGGGATGGTGAAAGAAAGCTTATCCAGAAGCATGGGTCTAAATTGTATACCGGAATGAATACTGGAACTTTTGCCCACAAAAAAATGAAATCCAGACCAAATATTCCCCAAATCGGGCTGGAAAATAAATGACAATGCATAACTCAGAAAGTGTAACAGAGGATGTAGTCCCCTTTCCTGAAAATCCAATTTTTGAACCGACTGGAGGCCCATTTTAGAGCAACATCCGGTGAAGCTCTGGGAACGTATTTTTCTTATGTGATTTTAAGGTACAAGACCCTTCTCTAAAATAATTGGTCTTAAAAAACTTGTGTTTTTGATTAAGTTTTGAACCTTATCATTAACACTTTGATCTCAAAATGACATTTTTTTTTACATTTTCCGATTTTTTTTCAATTTATGGCCAAAAATCTGGAAATCCAAAAATTTCTGGAAATTACATCTCTGATAAATTCACCCGCCCCCCCAAAAAAACCCTGAATTTGGGTTTATAACTGAGGAGTCTCATGCCTGTGTATTAAAGTTGTGGATTAATAAACCACAAGAAGTCCGTTTCAAAAAATTTACAGTCATCCAACTTATTTTCTTTCCACTTCTCAAGATTTTCTGAGAGCGATGAATTTTGGCTTTTTACAGTAAATTGACTTTTATCCTCTGAAAAAATTTTTTTACCAAGGTATTAATAGATCAAAACAATGAAGCAGCCTTTGAGTGAATGGACACAAGTAGCCTAAAACCAAAGTTTTAAATCTGTTTTTTGTCTCCCCGCTAACAGTTGTATCGGATTACCTCACATTCACAACATTCCTAAAGGATTTACAACATGGTATATTTTGAAATTGATGGTAAACAATTTTTGAAGAAGTGGGTATTTGGGAAATCAGTAAAGCAAACCAAATGATTGAAATAAATAACCCCTGTGCCCAGCAGGGCACTTTCAGCAGGCTGTCTGGTTTGTGATTCGTGGTGTCTGCCTCCACCCTCCTCCTCCAACCACTATTCCTGCAGAGATTATCTCATGCCTAACTATTAATTTTATCAAAAGGAAAAGGGAACAAACTGGGCTTATGGTGTTAGAAATTCTATTCGAGTAAAAATGTTCACAATCATTGACTTTTTCAATCAACATAGAAAACACTCAAAACGACTGAAACTCGAGTGGCACTTTACTCCGATCGTATTGATCAAAGTTATTTTGGAGGTCTCTGTCTTGAAGGGCTGGCACAAAAGGACTTGCAATTACAGCACTTTACATTGGTAAATGAGACGGTCTCGTTCCCCACCTGTCTATTCAGAGACCATCCTTGGCTTTCATTCATAATACTTGTAAAGCATAATTCCCCAGGACTATAGTTTCCTCTGATTTCACGTCACAATTCAGACATTCAAGTATGTGAACAACCTTCCACTTGCCCCTTTGACCCCTGCTACCGGTTCTCAGCTTGACAGCAAGAGGGATCATCATTTAATCCCTTTACATGCTGTTCGGTTATGGTAACAATAGTCACAACAAGGAGTCATCCAGTCGCTGTGCTATCCCTTCAATGTGACTTCATGCACAAGAACCGATATGAACCGACTGATCTGGGTGTATCCTCTTGCCCTCCATAAAACAGGGTGGTAATTGTTTTTAATACACAAGTGAATGAACAATGAACTGTGTGCCACAGGAATTGAGACTTTCATTTTGGTTTGGGCTTTTCTTTCTCTGGTGTAGTGCATGTAGGCAGCAACTGGTTTAACACCTGGTTCAAGACCTTGGTTCATACCTGTTTTAAATTCTATGCCAACGGTTTGTGTTTTGTGATCAATGTGCGTGTTTCTACCAAAATTAGACAGACCAGTTTGCACTTAGTTAATAGTGTTTTGTTGTGCATTATACAGGGGGTACCAAGAGAAAGATCGTAGCATGAGCCATTTCCCATAATGCCAATCTTCCAATCGGTTGTGTAAAGCGACTAACTGTGAATCTTCGAGGATGACACATGGGGCTAAATTAACAGCACTGATCACATACTTGAATTTTAAAAATGTTTCATCTCTACCTGACTACCTGTACAAAATCTCCAATGGAAGCAATGCATTATGGGAAGCTACAGATATCTTCTCTTGGAGGTACCCAACAATGGAGGACCTCATGATGTGGTCGGGGTGCAGTTGGAGGTAAAAATAGGCTGATTTTGTATATTTTTTTGCAAACCGCTGCGCGCCCGGGGTGCTCGTGCTGCCTTTGCAACCCAGCTGAGTACGCTGGTGCTTTAACTGTTGAACTGTGATACACCATGCTCCAAGTACAGCATTGAGGGGTGTTATCTTCTTCAAAGAGAAGCACTGTTCCATAACATCTAACAGCTTCTGGTAAGCAATCAATGATGGCTCTGGATGAATTCAGTAAGCAGCTAATGCTGGTACTGAATACTTTCAATGTATCTCAACTTCACTATGTTATACAGGTATTTGGTGATAAAGTATTCAAGAATTCTAACCGACACAAAATACCTCTCATAATTCCTGTCAAACTGATAAATTCTGATGCTTCCGTGTTAATGATAATAATTTAATGATTTGAATATTTTTAATGCGACATATCCACGTAAACGTGCTCAAGGCGCTGTGCGGCAGCCATGAAAGGCACTCAGCACATCAGAGAAACACTATTACCAGAACAGATTTATGCTAAGAAGCTCGATTTTAGAAGCAGGAGGAAACTGGAGTACCCGGAGAAAACCTATGGGAACGAGTATGGATCAAGAAACCAAATTCACATAAAGCCGCCGTGGATCGAACCCCAGACCTCATTGGTGAAAGGCGAGGGAAGACACGCTGCGCCAACCCGTTAGGGTGAACGTCAGTTCCGCATTTTGGGAATTGGCTTGGTAGTGGATCACATGACTTCATCATAGTGAAATTCTCCAAATCAAAGTGTATTGTGGGACACTGGCAACACAAACATCACCTCGTCAGAATACTTGATCTCCGTTTTGTACTACATGTTCACTGTACAGTGCTCAATTGGAAGATTCACTCTTCATAGTATAACAGTTTAAATTTAAATGAGATTCACCTAAGGAATTGGGGATTTGTAATTGCTAGAGCAACTACCTCTGAAAATTACCATCGAAATCTTTCAGATCTTCAAGTGATTTTTTACACTATTTTCAGGAATGCATCTTTACTCCAAGCAGTGGCTTCATCTCCTGTTCCCGCTAGCCATAGTATTGATAAATGATCAATTTGCCATGAAAACAATAGGATGCAGACCTCAGCAAATTCATTTCAGGAATTTTCTATCAAAATATACCAAAGAAAAATATTTTTAAAATAGATAACACAACTTTTAAAAGTATTTTCAGGGGTGCAAATTCGACGAGAATCACCGAATCGATTCTCGCAGTGATTCTCGTAGCATCCAGGTATGAGAATCAATTTCTCCCATTGAATCGTGTATTGAATGTTGTCATTTCAGGTAAATTGATTCTCGCAAACTCACACGAATTTGCACCCCTGATTTTTCCAACTTGTTCAAGCTGTACCCACATGCTTTATATTTGCTCCCATGCTTTTAAGAAACCCATCCTTCATACAGCAAAATATTAACTCCCACCATTTTATCAATGCAGCAAATGTAACTCCCACCATTTTTATAAATTTTCAGAATTTCAAAGTGTACTGTACAATTAGTGAAGATAGTCATAAAAAGTGGTATTAATTAACGCTCAACTTGGCCTAGGTTAAAACCTCTTTTTCCGTTTCAATTTCTTAATTGAACTAATTGATTCCCACCTACTTCAACATTAAATGAGTGTTTTTGTTCTCTTCAATTATTTGCTAGATATTTATCAAAAAAACAAAGCTTCACACTCAGTGCTATGAGGTAATGGCTTTTGTAAAATGACTAAATGAATAATGGATTTACCATCTCACAGAATCCAAGATCACAAGTACTTTAGAATGTCGCAGAAAATTTGATGCCTATGAAAATAAATACGCCGCCTCAACTCCAATTTATTACACATTTTTATGATCCTTTAGTCCTTTGTGGATATGTAATGTACCAAAAATATTTTTCTACAAAGACATCAAATCTACCAATTATTTCTTTTGATATTGGCAGATAAAGTAGCTATTTTTACTCTCCAATTCGGTCATCCTAGGAATGGCTAAAAGCACCTTCAGTTTTGTCACTTTTAAAGATTTCTTTCACATTGTTTCAAAGCTGCTAGAGCCACCGATGCTTAGCATTATAGTAGTGGGTGTGTTAAAACTCAATACCACAATTCATTATGATTACTATGAGATCATGTGACCTGATACCTGAACACTAATACAAAACGTCTACATTTCTACCAGGCAAACAATTGTAAAAGATCGCCTACCAGAGGGTACCAAGGCCGTGGTTGTGAGTGGGTGTGATGGGCAACAAAAGGGTAGTTTTTGAGGGCCCATTCTTGGCATAGATGGTTGAAAATTGAAACCTGCTCTGGCATAGCTGCAAGGGACAGGGAAAAAGTCCAAAGACAAATGTCATTGACACCTAAAATGCGTCAGCAGGAAGAGCAGCTCAACTGCAGGTGGAATGTGGGAACATGACCGATTCCACCATCTTTAATAGTTTGAACCTGCTGGACTATAGGATGAGACTTAAAGAGACATAAGGAGATTTCCAGAAAGAAGAGCCCCAAATTTTTTTTCGAACCCGGGTTTTTTGCCTATTTGGAATGCTTTCCAATGTATTAGACCACACCTGAAGTGAATAAGCCGAATACGCCGTCTTTATGTAATAATATGATGATTTAGTACTTTCTGTCGTGAACGACAGAAAGTCAAAGCACGGTGTTCTTTGGGGACAATTACGATAGTCAGGCAAGTTCAAAACAAGGTTTGCTGTTTTCTTTTGTACTTGTTTGTCCAATAAACCTTCGGAACGTTCTTGGTAGGTGGTCTACAATCGATCCTGTGCATTTAGAGAGAAATTCGTATCCTAAAAAAATCTCCTCCTGTCACTTTAAAAGGCGCTATCAGTGATTTGCAAAATCAGAAAATAAAAAAAATTCAAGAAAAATCCGATTTGTACATGTCTGTAACAAGTATAGCTATGCTAACATACATGTACCCTGCAAGTGCTAAGGCAGAAAGCAAACCTAATAAGGACAGAATCAGAAAGTTTAGTCAATACTGTCTGTACAGACACTTGCTACAACACATAACTGCATGGAGATTCATATCTTTGAATACTGCTGTTTTCTTCCTTTTCTGTCAATATCTCAGTTACAAAAAATAACTTATGAGAATTTTACAGACTTAGTCTTCACTTTTTAAGTTCATTTTACAAATTTCAAATATTTTGAGTCTTTCGGGTGAATCACTGATACCGTCTTTAAAAAGGTTGACCAAAACAGAAAAATAAGTGAAAATGCTATAGGGGGCCTACTGTAAACCTCATTCTTATAGAACACCTGGATATTAAGGTATGAATACCTTCATTTGATAGAGGAAACAGAATTATTGCTGTATTCTTTTTGCCAATAACTCCAAATCATTTCCTGACATCTGACACATCTCTCTCAATCATGCCACATATTTGTCCCATTTTGGGTTTGCTTTGTTTCAATTGTGCCAAATCATCCAAGCTTATTCACTTTTTTAAAAATAAATTTAGTCTTGCAGACGACACAAAAATTACAAATTACTGTTAAATTTACCTCAATTTAACCTGTGCAACTCTGCAACTCATGGAAACGGTGGCACAAGGTACTACAAATGTGATATTCCGAGAAACCTAGTAGTTTAGAGACACTGAAGTGGACCCCTGCTAAACTAGACAAATATGACAGGACTCAAGAAAAACTCTCCCCACGCCACTGATTTATCTTCGAGGTGACCGAGGGTGATCCTGAAATAAAAGCAATCATTGTAAACGACTTCACAGATGGATGAGTCCATTGTTGCCGTACAAATGAGAAATCGTAGCTGGACAAATTATTCAATTCCTTTCGCCTTTCGGCAAACCAAAATGTAGAACAGATCATGAACATCTTTTATGTTATTGTTTGATAGAGAATCACGCTGCCACCAACAAAACGTAAATATTAGGAAGTCGGCACTAAACCAACAAGCAGTATGTGGCGGTCAGAGTAAAACAACTGAACTATTATTTTCTCCATGCTCAGATGGGCTTCTTGATTTGCTGAAACCAAGTCAACTAACCAGGTTTAAGAGAAGGTTAAAACCAAGTTACAAAGTAGTTTTTTCTGTTTTCAAGCTGCAGTCCTTCATATAAATCAATGAACCAGTCCGTGTTAAAAGTTGATACTAAATCAGTCAATCATAAATACATCCCTTTAAACCTGGTTTATCAATGAACCCAAAGGTACTTCATTTTTTTCTTTCAAGCAAGCAATTTGTTACTGGATATTTTTCCACATTAAGGTCAAGTATGTTTTTCTCCAACTATCAAGTTTGTTTTTCCTCTACTGCTAAGGCTAGCAAGGTGATCTACAGCGATCCATCATCAGCTCTTTTCTGATCACCATTTGACAGCCGCCCAAATAACACATGGTAACTTTCTTCAGTGCTTGATGGAAGCTGGGTTTAACTGAACTGATGGCAAAAACATGGCCCTTAACCATTTGGGCTGTGCAGAGAATAGTTCCTTAAAAATATCAAAAAATATGCATTCTATAACCATATTTGGAATAATTCAAATGAGCCCTAACAAACCTAGACTTATGTCAGTGTGTTTGAGATGGCTTCTCAAATGACTGTATGCCATTTTAGAAGCCATCTCAAAAGCCATTGACTTTGTGTTGTAACTGATACAGAATCAACCCGGGATGAAAGGGTTAATAAGCTCTACACGCTCATTAATCTCCGATTCCATGCCAGAAGTACGGTCAACATAAAAGTAAAACTCATCTCCATTTGGCTTCTTGGCATCAACAGTTCATTACCATCATGTACATTGGATGAAGAATATTTTAAAACAAATTAATTTCACAGAACAAGTTTTCCAAAGTCATTATTTTCCACATTTTTTACTCTCTACAATCTTTGAATCTTTATGAAGACAAAAACAAGTTAATTTCACAGAAGAAGTTTTTCCAGAGTCATTATTGTCCACATTTTTTACTCTCTACAATCTTTAAATCTTTATGAAGGCAAACTTCACAGAACTAAAGAACAGAACTTCTCAAATCTTTTAAGCAGGTTATCCCTGTGGTTATCCCCAGAACTACCAAATTCATGAAAATGCCTCACCCACAAAAAAAGTCACATTTATGGACTTCTCTCTCTGTAGGGCCAACATGAACACTGTGGTCCATGGAGGAAACAAAATATGGCCGCTTGTCTTGTGGTGATTGAGCATTCTTGAATGGTTTGTATTGAAGAAACATGATTTATAAGACTGTCATAAGTTGATTACTTTCTAGGGACAGAACCCAGACAAATCGCAAACCATTTTCTTCTTCATCATCATGAAAGCTTTTGCGGCTGCTACAAAGTATTCGCCATTAAAATGGCTGAACTTTGTAGATGGTTATAAAACTGAAATAACATCTCAGGTGTTTATTCATAGCTCCCCAGGATGAGGTTGTAATCTCAACTTCAAAGAAATCCCTCTACAAGGAGGTTTCATCAGTAATAGCTTGAATGACCTACTGACCTCAGAAATTACCATGAAATGAATCCCTTTGCCATGTACCTTAACTAATATTTTCAAAAGCACGGTGTATACAATGCTCTATACTAGATTTCACTGCAGTCTGGACTAGCTCTCATTATGTGAAGGTATTGAAAGAGCCACAGATTAATGGTGCTTGTTCCGATTTATGTGTATTGTGTTCTCTACTTGATATGAGAGCCTGGCACTTGCACATACGCCCCATCAAGTACCATTGGAAACAAACTTGCGGTTTTGATGGGAGAAGCAATAATGTATATTGCAAAGCCCTATTCAATAATGTGCTAATATTGATGGTTAACCATTAAAACGGCGGGTTTTTGTTTATATCTTGAGAATGAAATGGATTTGAGGGCTCAAATTTCAGGACGACAATGAGAAAAATATGGCCTTTCATCTGATATCAAAATCGATACTACTTCCGGGTAAATCAGGGGGGTCCCAACTCCTAAAGACGATCAGAACACGCACCTTTAATTTGCTAAGACAGTTCTATTGTACAGTTGGGCCCAATGCAGAGCAATGTAAACCTTTAAATGATGGTCATGAGCATTGGCACTTGCCTAAAAGCCGAAGACAAATGTGCAGCATTTTTGTTGTATTGTTTTTAACTGCATTTACAAATGATTTCCATTTATTTTCTGCCAGCCACACCCAAAAGTTTGCCTCCAGACAATAAGAATCCAGCTTTTTTCTCATATATCAGAGGGTGTTTTGAATCAATCCCATGATGCATAGCAATGTGCCTATACCGTACTGAACACATGTCAGTACTTACGGATAAAAAGTGTTCCAAAAGTTTAAGAACCACAAGATATTTCATAATCATGCTAAAAATTCACTAAGTACTAACCGCTTTGTGGGCTAAAATGAGCATTAAAGTCAGGGGTTAAGAATAGGATTTTTGTGGGTTCACATGACCCTGTTGAGGAAATTGTCCAAAACTGGTGCATTGTGGGATTGACTCAAAACAGCCTCTGCTTATATGCATACTTTTGGAACTTGTAAATGAATTTTCCCTCATCCTGCTGTTTGTCTTCTTCTCCCTCCCTTCTTGCTTCCTGAACATCACAATGTCATAAAAAGATGCCAATAGGCAAACCCCTCATACATGTGGAAAAACTTGAGTATGCCTACTCCTTCAGTGTTTAATACCATCTGACCCCACAGCATACCTTGCCACACATAATTTCAGTGGTCAGTTTGAAATGATTTTAAAAGAATTTGGCACCCTTGCCATTATTCTGTTACCATCCCTCTACCCTATCACCTGACCCACCATCACCTATCTTATGTCAATATTACCACAGCTGCTATCTCAGCTGCCCAACTCCTACGCAACAGGCAGTGGTCACTCTCTGATCGTTTAGCAGAAAACATGGATGACGGCCAGCACTCGGTTTGCCATCAAAGTTTTGTTGAAGACATTAGGCATGAACGAGGAGGTATCTATCACCCTTCAAATCCAACTTCTGGAAATCTCTTCTAAAATTGTAAGGTATGGTGATGGTCTCGATCATGAGTTCTGTACATGGGGGGGGGCAATGTGGGGTTATGTTACATTTGATTAATCCAACCAATTGTGAAAAAGGTTCACATACAGTTATAAACTCAAAGGGGCTTTATCAGCTGACTGAGCGATTAAAGGAGGTATTTAATTGCATAAGGGGTACACCACTAAAAACTCATTGAAATACACATAAAAGGCCCATGATTAACGATCTATTTCCACCATAAGTGACAATATTTCATAGTTTGCTGATTCCTTTGCTTTTTTTTTTCCATCATTTTTTTTTTGATTTTTATTTTTTTTATTTCTTTTATTGAGATGATGTTTTTTTCTTGTTTTTATTTATAGCATCTTGCCATTTTTTCGCTCCCTGCTCCCTTTGAAGCATTTTTATTTAAACTTTGAGATAAATGAACTTGAACAGTGCCCATCACAATTTTAGCTGGCATTCCTCATTCCTTACCAGATCCATCCATCATATATTCCAATAACCAAAGCAGCCATACACATGCAATTGGAATATATCTTAAAGGGGCAACGAGGATTTTGAGGCACCCAAATATTGGTAACATAGTAATTTCATATCAGAGACCTAAAACACTCAATAGATTCTTACTTGTATATGGTACAGAAATGCCTTAGAAGGAGAGAAAAGGGATTCTGATTTGCTATTATTCATATAAACAACACAGGTTGAATTTGGTATTTGCTCCCTATTACAAAATTAGAAATTTCCAAATTTTGTACAAAAGAAACAGTTCTCAGCTTAATCATTTAAGGTGGGGTTATTTTTGATGTGGGCAGCTTTACATCAGGGCAAAAAATAAGTTACTTTGATTTTTTTAGGAACACTGATATGTAGTACATGTGAAATCTCTCGTTTGCACCTTAACAATTTCAGACTATTGGGGTCCTACTACATGTATTCTATCCTTTATAAAAACAAACAAGAGTCATTCAAACCTGGTCCTCGGACGCTGTGCATATATTTCACATAGGCGCTATTTTTACCCGGATTATCAAGGGTTACCTGTACATCAAATGCGGAAGGATTTAGTGTGTGCCGGGTGCCCGGGCCCCTAGAATGTAAAGAAAAACTTTGCACAAAGACTAGAAGATTCATAAAGAGCACAGCAGCCTATGCAAAATTTACCCCCAATTCAGAAATTCTGCCAACCTAGATTTTGAATGCAGCCCAAGTGGTGAAGTCGCCTTTGCATTCGAGTGAAATTGACTCAGTAAATTGACAAACGGTCCTTGTACGAAATGCTAACTAGATTTTCCCCACACATTCGCATTTGTGCAAATGTCAATCCAATAAGCAGTCTCCAGATATTTAGTTACAGAAATTCAACGACTCCATAGCTTAAATTTCCCACCAAATTTAAATTGTCATCGAGAAATTCATCTTTTTGTCAGCCAATATAACTTGCTCCCCAAGTGCAAGGCAAACAAACAATTATTTGAAAAGATTGTTTGAATTTTAATCAATTTTTTACGACCCTTTTGAAATTCGCACAAATAAAGTTGCAGCAGGTTATAATTTGAATGTTTAAAATGGCAGTTAGTAAAGGCAGCTGGGTCGGATTTTATGTTTTCTTCTGTAACTACCCACATGGGAAGCAGTTAACAAAAACATCTGATTACAAAATTTGAGTAAAATTTTGTCACTCTGTTTGGATAGTCGAAGCAAAATATTACTAAATTGGGTGCGTGTGGGGGTGGTTAAGGTGGTTGACAACTTTTGAAAATTTCTCTCGTAACTTGCAAAACATTTTAGCCCAAGACCTTATTTTCCATTTATATAAAATTGGCAAAAACGATCCACAAATTCTTTATCCTGTTCAGCAATCGAAAGAATGCACTAACTCAGGTCCCAGGTGTGCCTATTTGAAATGGTTGAATTAAAATGGTACAACCTTTCAAGGTCATGTTGAACAATTGAATGGAGATTATGTAGGGGCCAAACAAAGAGGCTGAAACTCTGGAGTTTCATAACTCTGGAGTGGCATAGGGAACTCTGATAATTCATGCAGCTTAAGTTTTGGAGTTGCTGTGCCATATACACGCTTGGGGGGGGGGGGGGGGGGGTTTTAGCGAGCAGGGGGTGACCTCACAAGGGTATCTTTATTGACAAATTCCTGTTTTTGAATAGCATACACAAAAAAGCCACAGTTGCTGGTCTGTGCACTGCCAGTATCTCCGAGATGAGATGAGAGGAGGATGGTCGGGGGGGGGTATTCAGAGTTTTGGCCATCGTGTGGATACAAACTGGTGGAATTGGAGGAGGAATAAATTGGATTTAATTTCATCAGAAATTCAAACCCTTGGAATTTCATGAGCATCTTAATCCTGCTCACAATTAAAATGTCATCAGTACAGTTCAAGAGCCACCTTAAGAGCGTCCTTGAACTTCAATGCCATGTAAATGGGAACATGTACAGTGTGACTGAATGTTAAATTATGTTTTACTAATTCTCTTGGCACATCGTTAGCAATCAATATCAGTAAACCTAATTCAAAAAAATAAACCTGTCCTGTGTGTTGTAATGACCCTGACCTCACAATAAGGGTCTTAATTAGTTACATTGGTGTAATCTTTGGTTCAGGTGGTGGGGTCTGACCACAGAATGTTGGTTACAGGAACAAGCATCTTTCACAATCTGTTTGGTGAGAAAAAAGAGGGATAAATCTCCCATGCATAAACAAAGAACCTCCCACCAATATTCAGTTTCTTTTCTCCGGGGTATAGACCTGCTGTTTTATGAGGATTTTCCCAAAACTGTTATAACGTGCCCTGTACCAGAGTAAATCATAGTCAGAGGGCAATAGCCTCAGTTCATTTATTATGGCCCTATTTGGGTCAAAGCAAAGTTGAGTACTCTTCTGCAGGTTTATGAGACAAAAAATAAAACAGAAGTGTATCAGTGCTACTGTTCAAAGGGAACAAGACAATGTTTGTAAAGACAGCAGCAATGTAAGCAAATCAAAGGACCTTTCTAATGTAATGATAATGACCAAAGCCAGGGCTACAAAAGAGGGAGGTACCTCCAGTTAGTACAGAAACAATTTGCCAAAGCATAGGTTTATTAGCAGGGTAGGCCTATTATTTTTGCCTAACTTTAGTGAGTTTTCAATTTTGAAAATAAAGAACATGTGAATAAATTTTCACAAAGATTCAGTTTAATTTGCAAAAATTACTGCCTGCTACGTTAACCTCAAAATGCCAGGGACATCCTTTTTCCCAGAAACCAAAAGGAGAGTACCAATATGCCCTTAGGGTCGAGAGACTGCACTAAATACTAAATAAGTAGCGTGTAACCTACATTGGTGAGTTAATTGGTACGCCTAACCATAAAAATCACTTGAAACATGTACTACAGTGTAGTACTGAACTGTTAGTTGCGATGAGTCCGAGTCAAAAAATGAAAGTAGTAGAACAAGTCTTTGATTTGCCAATTTTTTTTATTGTTAAGTTTTAGGGGGTCAACAATTAAAATGAAAAGGCTTATATTTATTGTTACAAATTCTACTTGCTACTTTGGCTTATGAGGACCATTATGAAAACAAAAAGGGATTACTCCAACGTGTTATTGAATGGTAATTGAATACAGAATTGACAACAAATTTTTATATGGAGGTGTTTACGACTTTATAGGTGTGAAAATTAGTTTGTCTGCACAGGATTCTGTGCGAGGTGGTGTTGCACCTGACCATGTGATTTGGAAACTTTGCTTTATGAAGTGATGTGACCCATGCCAAAGCACTCCATGTATTCAATTTTAAAAACAAAAAGGTTGGTATTCTGAAGGGAGTCTAAACTTTAATCTCGGGTTTAAAACCAGGGTTAGTCCCTACATGAGTGGACTTTTGTTCCTTCAAAATACTGTGAAAGTTAAATGTAATGGATGAGAAAATCCTCATGAATGAGCCTTTCAGGCCCATCCATGAGGAATTTTCTCACCTGTTACAGCACATTTTTAGAGTAATTGAAAGAAAAAAGGTCCACTCTTGGAGGACTAACCCTGTTTAAACCACGACAAGTTAGGACTCACTTTCAGAAATACAGCCACAGAACCGAATAACCAAAGTGGTATTCTCAAGTGCAGTCCAAACATTTAAACAGGTTTAAACAAGGGTTTAACCCTGGTTTTAAAACCCACACTAAGTTAGGACTTCCCTTTTAGAATACCAACAAGAAGAAACCAAAAAAAGCTGGTTATTCTCAGTGAGCAACATTAAAACCCCAGGTTTAAACCAGGGTTAGTCCACATGAATGGACGTTTTCTCTCAATATACTGTGAGAAAGTGTGTTTTTGTAAAAGGGGAGAAAAATCCTCATGGGATGGGCCTTTTCATCCCATCCATGAGGATTTTTTCACCTTTAGTACCCAAAATTTCAGTAGCTATAATTATTTTGAACGAAAAAAGTCATTTCGGAAGGACTAACCCAACTTATACCAAGTAGTCTTATCCTATTTAGCAAATAAAATGTGCTGCCTAATGACTGAAAAATGAGTGAATCTCAGTTCAAGCTTGGAAACAAACTACCTTCTAAGTCTCTCTTTTAGGAAATGGCTGACAAAAATACTACATAATCCCAAGGTTTTTGCATTAATGATAACATATAAGGCCTTTGAAACACATTGCAAGTCAGTAAAGCGTTTAGTGTGGGAGTCACATGATCTCTTTGTAGTATGATTTTGCCAATGTGCTGTAATGGGAGGGAATCACTTTAGTATGCCTTTAGTTGGAAATACACCCTTTTGCTAACCACGGCATACTTAGCCAAACCTGTATGATCCTGAACAAGACAGGACAAATTTTGTGAGTACTTACCATACCCAATATACCCCCAGCTTCCATCTTGAAACCATTAACATATCACAAAATTTCCACAAGACAGTCCGAGCCAGGAACTTTGAAACTACCACTAGTTACACAGAAATTCCGCACAGTGTGGCATTTGAAAGTATTCAGCCTAGTTAGGGTGAAATGTAAGATGCTTTTCAGACAGTTCTAGGACATAGTACAGGAGCCCCAACTTTGCTTTAATTCCGATTCTGTTCCTTTCAAGATATTTTTTTGGAATGGATAATTGTTGAGGCAACCAGAGCAAAAAAATTGTGATAATTTCATCTAACAAAAAAGCTGAAGTACTACCAATATCAATTTTTTGGGATTTTCTTTCCACGGCAAGATTGCCAATTATATCCTTGTTTCTCTCTGAAGTAACCGTGGGCTGTTCGGTAATCCAACGAAGAGGCAGACATTGTGAAGAAAAGGTTCTGTCTACTGTATCTGTAAGGAAATGATAAAAGTTGATTCAGTTTAGTCTACCGATATTTATTCCCGAGGTATCTGGCAAGTTTGAGATGTCAAATTGTGCTGATACGGTGATAACGCACCCATTGGTAAAATGACAGCAATGCTGGAAGGATACTTTCTCGCAAGTCAAGTGTACAATGTAGGCCATCTCTACATGCTCAAGCCATTGGTACCTTTATAATAAGATTCAATATATTTTATTAATATCCAAATGGAATACTGCAATGCTCTCACCTTACATTAAAGGCTGACTCAGAGATTTCCCGATGAGGGCAGACTCAATTTTCAACAAATCATGTTCTTTTCTTTGCATAATGTTTGTCCATATACTAATCACTGTGTGAATTTGAAATAACTAAGCTCAAATCGAAGTCTTCATATCACAACTTTGTACTCGCGAGCAACACAAACATTTTATAAGGGTTTACAACTGAAGACCATGGCAGAAATTGACAGGGATAATTATTGTTTAGATTTACAATGAAATTGCAAACCAATAGTGTCAATGGTGGGATTATGGCTTACTTTATTGAACAGCAGTAGGGCATGGGCGATCAACCATAATCCCCAGCATACCAGTTGATTGAATTCAATTGATCATGCGCCAATCATTCATGTGGTTTCTGGTCTTTGGTTATCAGAGATTTCAAGATGATGACAAAATCTCAAGTCCATCAGGGTGAGGGTTACATGTAGGGAGAGGATGAAGATGGTGGAAATACTGTACTGCAATAAGCATGCTTATAAAGCAACCAGGGTGCAGCTTTAAGTCATAGACTTTTTTTCTCAAGAATAAAACTTTTTGCAAAAACAAAACCTGCTCACTACACCCAGTGCGCATTTTATTCTGCCATCATACACTATGATGTAGTTCAAACAAAGCCTGCAAGGCCCTGCAAAACCTGATGGATCCAGTAAGCCAGTTTTGTTTGGTTTCACTTCACAAAATACAACAAGCTTAATTAAAGGTGCTTGTTTCGATCATCATCGGGATGCCCCACTTACCCGAAGTAGTTATCAATTTTGATATCAGATGAAAGGCCTCTTTTTCTCTTGCAGTGAAATTTCAGCTTTCAAATCCATTTCTTTCCAAAGATAGTGACAAAAAACTACAAATTACCATAGAAACAGTGTGGTATTTTTGTGGTATAAAGCCTTGTTAGGGTTGTTTAACCATAGAGAATTAGCACAGTAGTGAATAGGGCATTGTAAGATACATTATCACTTCAACATGTACCATCAAAATCCTTCATATTTTTAACACTTAAAAATCTAAAGAATAATTTTTAATGGAGCCTCAGCAAAAGATTTGACTAATGGGGTTTAAATCTTCAGGAGGGTGTAAAGGGGATGGGGTTTTATCAGGAACTAACTCAAACTCTAATACAAAATTCTTGGAAAAATGCTTTAGTAATTTGTCAGGAAAGTGTAAATTCATCATATTATAACTACCAACATGCAATACCTGCCAAAATGGAAAAAATGACATTTGATTGATGGCACGTAGTTGACAACTCCGCAAACAGTGTAATTAGACCAGTGCATGCTGTGGATAAGGCGCATTTAAGGTCCATCACAGCCAGCTCTTGTCATTTTGTATTTCGTTAAGTGTTGATACTGGGAGTCCTGGAATCCCTCAATGTGATCATGGACCATGTGGACCCAGAGGGTGATTTGAATCAATCCCACAATGCACCAATTTTGGGAAATTTCACCTCAATAGGGTCATGTGATCCCACCAAAATCCTATTCTTAACACATAAAAACCCTGACTTTTACATTCATTTTCGCCCCTAAAGTGTTAGTACATGTACTTAGGGAATTTTTAGCATGATTATGAAATGTTTTGTGGTCCTCTAGCTTCTTGTACACTTTTTATCCCTAAGTATTGACATGAGTTTTGTACAGTACAGTATAGGCAAATTGCAATGCATTATGGGATTGGTTCAAAACACCCTCTGATGTGGACCTAAGGGATGTCACAGACCAATCATGTCATTCAGGCTGAGGACTTTATCTTGAAACCAGGTTGGGTGAATTTTCATTCTGCCAGGGGCATCCATTCTTCCAAAATTCTGCTGTAGGGTTGGGGAATAATTTTGTCCGTTTGGGGAAAAATTTGAAGGATTTGGGATCAATTTAGTTAGGTTAGGAGGGATAGAAGGGTACAACTTGAAATTTGATGAATCTGGGGTAGGTTGTGGGATAATTCATGATTTGGGGAAGATTAGACACCCTTACATTCTATTCCGTTAGTCTCATCGTAAAGGCATGTCATGCGTTTGCATGAGTTTATGAGTTGTGCTGCTCTTAGTTTTATATGCGAGTATACTGCCGCTTTGCCACCTAAAAGAAATGAATCATTAGCACCACCAAACACAGTATGTAGTTTGCGCAATTTATCAAAACTGTTGGAAAGAGGCTTCAGGATTCGAATTTTTTAAGTATACTCACTAGACCAAGCATTACCAAGAAGACACCCAGACCATAACATATATCATAAGAATAACATGCATTAATGATCATTTATAGTGCCTAATAAGCAATTCGTATACCCTAATAAGCACCTATCCATCAAAGTTTACATAAACATTTCCCAATTATCAATGCAGATTTCACCCCAACTTGGGAAAACTGAAATCGTTTGAGTTGACAGTTGTATAGAAATAGTTAATTGACCACATCATTTGATTGTATACTTTAAAAATAAACTGTTAATTAAAGGTGCTTGGTCTGATTTAAATGTATTGTGTTTTCTAATTGGTACGAGTCTGGCACTTACATACACTAACCACTATTACTTTCGTGGGAAACCAACTCGCAGTTTGCAAGCGAACAACAAAGGAAGATTTTTATGTTCCTTCAGGACTAAGCCAGAGGGTGTTTTGAATCAATCCCACAATGCATTGCAATGTGCCTATATCTTGTACTGTACAAATCACATGTCAGTACTTAGGGATAAAAAGTGTTCAAGGAGTTTATTAGAACCACAAGACATTTCATGATCATGCAAAAAAATCCCTAAGTACTAACGCTTTGTAGGCTAAAATGAACATAAAAGTCAGGGTTTTTGTGTGTAAAGAAAATGAATTTTGTGAGATCACATGACTTTATTGAGGTGTAATTTCCCAAAACCAGTGCATTGTGGGATTCACTCAATACACCCTCTGGGACTAGGCGGTCAACATAAACATCAACTTTCATCTTGCAAAAATTACAAATTCATCTAGTTCCAGAAGATTAAATTTTGAAGAATAAGGTGGGCTTAATCAATGAATCATATGTACGACCTACTTCTGGAATTTCAACATTTGCTAAACTTACTCTATTCTATAAAATCCTAACTTCAGTGAAACCACAACAAATCCAGTAACAAGTTCCTCAGAAGCTTTGAACTGCAAATGCAGTTTTTAGATGTCACTGACTGTAACCACCAACAGCAAGCTGAAATCAGGTCAATTATACTCAGCCCATTTCATCTCAAAGTCCCCTCTTGAAATTTAAAAACATTATGCCATTTCTCAAAATTTGCCTACATATGAACAAGGAGGTGGAAGAAAATGGTTCACCTCCTTTTCTATTTTCAACCTTGTAGTATACCACACAAAAGACCTACTTCCTAGTTCATCTGTGTTTGAAAGATCTAGACCATCCTCTATAAGCTATTGAAATTCTATCTCCTCTCTACTTGTACACACATTTATGCTAGTCTAAAAGACAACTTGAATTCCATTATGTTATCATTGATTTTACTTTTTCCTCCTAGTGCAAAGCATGTGCAATTGCAATCGATACGACTTCAAAAAGTCAAATTTGTCATGTACTTTGCTTTAATCACCACTACTAGTGACTCGCAATGTGCAATTCCGGTTTATCACCAATCAATTTTCTGAATGCTAATTCAGAAATCGCTTACATTTTAATCCCCTACTACTCACCGAAAATACTAATCCTCAGTCATGATTAAGAAATATCACTACAAGTTTATTTCACATCATCTTAGTTGGATGCTTGAAAGTTTGTGCACCTCTTCAGAAACTACGAGGACATGTGTACTCCCAGGGACACATTCCTACATGATGCCTAACAACATCTTTCACTCACTGCAAGTTTAGAGTAAGACATTTTGGGTGGGGCTTAAAGGTGCAACGAGAGATTTCAAGTCATCCATATTTTATGTGATATGTAGTGATTTCATAAATATTAGACAATCAATCCCGTACCTTTTGTTTCGCTACAGAAATAACTTAAAATGAAAACAAAAGGTGATTTGTATATGCTTGTATTTCAATAGAACACATAGGCTGAATTTTGTATTTGCTCCTATACGAAATTAGAAATTTCACAATTTTTGTATCAAAGAAGCAGTTCTCAGCTTAATCCTTTCAAATGAGGGTATATTTGGTAGAAAGCTTTACACCAGTGCAAAAATCAGAATTTTCATATTTTTTAGGAACATCTGTTATTTGAAATCTCTCGTTGCACCTAAATACAATTTTTATATTCTAAATTCCTGCATTTAAAGTTTGGGTCTTAGACTCTTGCGCAGTCTTAGATTCCTAAAATGCCCTGCCAAAATATAGGTAAAACTTACAACATTTTAGATATTCTCTACTTTAAATTTTATAGTTTTCTCCCAAAAATGGGACACAAGAAGATTAGGATCCAATAGTATATACTCCACCTTACATCCATTTTTTTTTATTTTCCCCCAAAACGTTTTTCTGAAAAAAGTGTATGAACTTCAAGGTCTGGGTGAGTACTCTAGCTCAACTCAACAGAAAGGGGTCATGTGTAAACATGCTACCATGTTACCATTTAGGAGCAGAAGTTCACAGTGACACTTTTTGTTTGTTTCACTGCATAAAAAGTTTAGGAGGACAGAGTTTTTGGATCCTAACCTTTTTGTCAACTTTAATCCGTGGTTTAGCTTGGAACCTATTTCGGCATGCCCATTACAGTGGCCACGTACACAGACAACATCTGTTCTAAACCAAGTTATAATAGGCTGCAAAAAGGCGCACCAGCTTGTGTCATGTTACACAATAACAGACACCTTTAAAGAATGGGCCTGCTGATCTTCCTCCTGACAGTCAGATTTTTGTACATGTATCTATCCTGAACCCATTCTCCCTAATGAATAATCATCAAATCGGCAAATCCATGCCCATGCATACAGCATCCTAGCAATGGTTCAACAAAAGTGTTGCCAAAACCACAGCGATTGTGGTTAGGCCAACGACTGGGAAGGCTTACTGTCCCACCCACTCAAAATTTTTATTACCGCAATTTTCTCGATCAAATTTTTAATACAAGGTTTCTATGGGAATTTCCTCCTTGTCCCGGTGTTGCCCTGTACTTTTTAGTCGATTTTGGGTGCAGCTTTCCAATGCCATTTACCCATGATTGGGCAAAAAAAATTAATTTTTTTGCCAACCCTGCCTCAAAACTGTGTAGTTAAATGTCCGCCCCTTCCCTTCAACGAGTACCGAAAAGGTGCCCAACCCCGTCCCTGCCTTAAAGATGTCTGTTCCCATCACAGCCATGACCTGCCTCACCCCTCATTGTACCTCATCAAAATTAAGATTTTAGTATCTGAAAAGGCGAAATTTAAGGCCCGGGAAAATGTTTCCTATTGTTCGAACAAATTATGCTTGTCATTGAGAACATTAATTCACACCACACACACACAACACACTGTCCAATGGGCCCGACACATTTTCCTTTCTCAATCCTAAAATACCGAACTATTAAATAGTTTTGGACGTTTTTTAAAACTCAAATTGTAATCAGATTTTTTTTGGTGACATGATTGCCATGTTTGAAGATAAACATCATGTGAGAATTTGGACCATGATTCGAGTCACACAGTCATGTTAAAGGTATACTGGGATGTGCCACCAAGAGTTGCAATCATCAAGGATTTCCTTTGGCCTCTCTTGCACAAAACCAGGGTACGAGCGCCATCCTAAACCGTGTACTCGTTAGTTAAGGTCCTTTTGAAACAGACTAAGCACCCTAGCACACCCTGAAGTTGAAATGCCGTTTTGGATTCTCTGTTTGCTGTTTAGGGTGGCATTCCTAAAACCCCCCCCCCGAAGGCTATGTTGAAATATATACCATAATGTCCTTGCTTTGAAAGTAGGGCCTACATGAACCTGAGTCCTTTGGATGGTAAGTTTTATTTAGAAGTCCAAGTATGCAAATCATCTTTTGATAGAAGCTTGTGCTGTATTACTTGCATACTTTTGGGACTCTAATATTATGAAAACTTTACCCCTTGGCACAGACACCTTTCAAGATTCTCAAACCCAAATACATTGTGTCCTGCCTAACCACTGGGCTTACAACCGGGGTTAGTCCTTCATAAATAATAGTATGTATCACCTGTTTTCTTTCTATCTGGAACATAACTGTAATGCTAAAGTAGATTTAATACGCGAGAAAAGTTTCTCATGTTTTGGATGGGTCAGAATGAGAACAAATCATGAGAAGTTTCCGCCATACAATGCACTTCAAAGTGTTGAAATAACGGCTACTTAATTAAGGACTAACCCTGGCTTACTGGGAGCAAGACTCATTCAGAATAGACTTGTATGCTCTTTCTTACTTTTTAGCTTTAGCTACGAAATGTTAGTCACATTTATTGTTACTAGGGAAATTTCAACTTGTACTTGAAAGGACCTGAAGTTCTCAGAATTCAATTCTCGAGCGCTTTGTATCCTTTAACCCCATGGGTACCAACCTGCCCGATTGTTTAAGCCAATCACAAACATGGTAAAGAATGGTGGTGGGCTAATACCTAACGCTTAAAAATTTGGAATCTGTTTCGGTCTAATATGATGCGGTAGAACCATGAGAAGCGAGCGCCAGATTCACTTTATTCTGGTCATATTTTGCCATAGAATGCCCCCGCCAAATATCCAATTAAACCTATTGTTTGATCTGCTTGACTGCACAAGTACATCTAGATCGAGAAGGAGGATATCGGCTATTATTTGCTATTATTTGATTTGTTTGAAGCAGTAGGCCTATAGTTGGTAGACTACCGGGTTTTTGAATGTCCATCACTCCACAGTATACCCCACTCAGTACCGATCACGTTTCACCCTGTCACGACAATTTTACATTGTGCATATGCATCAGCATAACTGCAATGGTGACTTAGATTCATGCTCTGGGCATGCTCATATTGTAGCCCAGCCCCGATAGCCCCCGCCCTGCCCGTGACTCTCAGTGCATGGGCAGCGCCATCATCTGATTCATATACTAATTACAATCGTCAAACACACACCCTTGATGGCCTTCTGGTGACGTCTTGACTTTGCTACCTCCGTGGGAAACCAATTAAATTAATTGGGATTTTTTTTATTGCTGCAAGCAATGGTAGGGGGGTTTTTCTACCAAAAATTTGTCCCAAGGGACCAAAGTATAGTGGGGTAGTTATGAAAAGCAATTTAGCACGTTTTTTTGAATAGCGCCCCCAACTTTTTCAAAAAATTTAGATTTTTACACGGTTCCATTGGTAACTTGCTAATACCTACCTGTGAATGGTTAAGCTAAAAAAGAATGTCTGTGCTCACAAACTAGGAATTTTGCAATAAAGAAGAATTATTATCGGATCCCGATAATATTCAAAACCCGACTGCTGTAAACGGCCTTCCACTGTGAAATAGCCGGGAAATAGCGACATATACGTGTCTACGCTCATTGCCATTTAGGTGTTTTTTGGTTTCAGGGAAATCAAGTTTATAGGTTTTTTGCAAAAAAAAAAAAAAAAAACCTCGAGTGGGCCTATTTCATCATGGACGTACATAAACGTAGCATTTCCAGCTCTGCCGTTTAGTTCAATTCTGAGATCCAAATTCTAATTACAAAAAGCGCTTATTTATAGATAATACGCATTTTTTTATCCTTCTCCTCGTTCACAGCTATAGTTGCCTACTCCTAGACAATCACACCAACGTAACTGTGCCAAATATCAAATTTTGAAATTGGGGGCGCTAACAATCACAAATGTGCATTATTGCTTTAAGGGATACCTACTGGGGACCATTTCCTTTTCATGCATACCATAAATTTCAAAAAGGGTTATTTTTTATTACCAATTAAAGGGTCATTCCTTCATTTACCAATTAAAGGGTCATTCCTTCACTTTTACCAATTAAAGGGTCATTCCTTCATTTAACCAATGAAAGGGTCCTTCCTTCCTTCATTTACCAATTAAAGGGTCATTCCTTCTTTACCAATTAAAGGGTCATTCTTCATCATTCCTTCATTACCAATAAAGGGTCATTCCTTCATTTCCAATTAAAGGTCATTCTTCGTCTACCAATTAAAGGACAATTCCTTCGTTCCATTAAGGGTGCATTCATTTACCAATTAAAGGGTCAATTCCTTCATTTAACCAATAAAGGGTCATCCTTCATTTACCAATTAAGGTCATTCCTATATTGTACCAATTAAAGGGATCATTCCTTCATTTACCAATTAAAACGGTCTTCCATCATATAACGCATTAAAGGACATTCCTTCATTAAACCAATTAAAGGGCATCCATTTATACACCAATTAACGGTTCTTCATTTACCAATAAAGGGGCATTTCCTTCATTTACAATTAAAGGTCAATAGGGACTCATTATGGGGTAAGTTGGGATGTTTATTTTAGCAGAGAAGCCAAAGGTCATTCCGTCATTACAATGAAAGGTCATTTTCCTTATTTACCAATTAAAGGTTCTTCCTTATTTAACCAATTAACGGGTCATTCATTCATTTAGCAACTAAAGGGTCGTTCTTTTTACAATAACGGCCTTTCATTTACACCAATTAAAGGGGTTTCCTTCATTTACATATATTTACCAATTAAAGGGTCATTCATTCATTGACCATTAAGGGTCTTCCCTTCATTTACCAATTAAAGGTCCATTCCTTCATTGCCTTTAAAGGGTCATTCTTTCATTTAACCAAATAAAGAGTCATTCCTTCGTTCGCAATAAAGGCTCATTCCTTAGCTGTTCCTTCATTTCCCAATTACACGGGTCTTCCTCCATTTTACCATTAAAGGGTCATTACCTTCATTTATCAATTAAGAGGGTTAGTCCTTTGCCATTAAAGGGTCCTGTCATTTACGAATTAAAGGGTCATATTCCAACTCATGATAAGGGTCATTCATCATTTACAAATTAAACAGGGCATGCCATTGTTTACAAATTAAAAGCTTAATTAAAAGAGTTAAAGCCTGTGGTTAATGCACATGCTTTGGATCCAGTAAAGCCACGTTTAAAAAACACACGAACAAAATTTTGACACTTCCCAATTTTCATATACAATTTGACCCTTCCTTTTTCATTTTTGTCTCTTGACAATTTGACCTCAAGGGTCTTTTACTCTTGGAAAAAATGAGTGAAATTACTTGGTTACCCCGTTTGAAATCCCCAATGCCCAAATCCAGCAGATTGTGTCGGGCCCCCCTAGTTTAGGTCGTATTTAAGTATCTACTTTTCTCTTCTTAGCGAATCGTAGACGCTTTGGTAAAAAAAACTTTGTTTATCGCAACCAGCCTTGACACATATAAAAAATCATCATTTTTCGTCAAGATCTCGCTTTTTACGCGTTTAACCAATGTACAACTAACATTATGATTCTCTTGGCTGCATGCCTCCCCTGAAGATATTTTACAAGCAGCAAGTCATTTGTCGCCGGTAAAATTTTTACCGGGGTTGTGTTACTTATATGATTTTGTTGTTTTGAGTATGGTTTTTTTCCTCTTGACTCCTCTTTTCGCTGTCTCTCACCTGACTGCTGCTTGCTGCAGTACGAGAGTGTCGTGAGTTATAATAGGGGATGCAACGGCCCCAAGGCGTAGAATAAGGGGGCCTCCTAACACTAACAGTGCGAACTGATATTGAATAATGCTGGCACACAATAGCGCAAGAACGCAGTGTTAATTTTGCATAGCGTGTATGATTCTGTTACTGTAAAATGCTTGGACGCAAAACGTTAACCGAATAATTTCCACCCGTATTGGGTGGTAATAAGTCGACAAAGTGTAGCATAGCCAGGCAGGCTAGTCGGTGCTTAACCCAGGGCCGTTGGCTAATATAGGCCTAGGTCTAAGGCTAATAATTATCTGGTTAAACACAGGAGCATCCATGTACAACAACTCCACAACTTTCAATATCTATCATGTCATGTCACTGGTCCAATTGGTTTTGTGGGCCACTTAAAGGGTCATTACTTGATACCAAACTTCGTAAAGCACAGACCTAGGTATCGTCAGAAGAAACTTTTTTCTCAAGTGTCCAAATGTATAACTCTGTCCGATATTTTTCTCTCAATTGCGCGTCCAAGTCGCGACCGTACGCAAGCCATTCACGCCTCACATAGCAACAAGTTGAACAAAAACCAGTAATTTTAGATCAACCAATCACGGTCGCGTGTAACGATCCAACAGTGCCGCGTAGGTGAGTGCGTACACTGCAGCAACAACGCGTTTAGCAACAGCAAAACCCCCCCGCGAAAAGGAGAAAATAATTTCCTGACAGAGTTATAGTGTGCACCTTCTACTTCCAACTTCAGATCATGCAAAGATCTGGTGGGGCATTTTCTATGTTGGCCGAGGCCTAGCCCTCCTTCACCTTCTTTTTCCTTTTTGATTTGATTCCTCGAAAAGCAGAGGTTATTTTAAAAAAAATTTAGTGATGATTCTGATGGGCATTTAAATGTTGATTGAGCACTGCCAGCCTAGCCTATGGCCTGCCCTAGGCCAGCCTAGCCTAGCTCTAGGGCCTAGGATGCTAGGCTAGGCTGGCCTAGGGCAGGCCCCTAGGCTAGGCTGGGCCGCCTACTACTGGCTATGGGTGTTTGCTTACAGGCTAAACTAAAAAACTTTAGTTGATTCTGATGAATGGCAGTTTTAAATGTTGATATGGATATGAGCAATGCCAGCCTAGCCCCTAGGGCCAGCCTAGCCTTAGCTGCTAGGCATGTAGGCCAGCAGTTGTGTGTTAATAAGTACTTAATCGCACCTAAAAAAATGTGAGATTATGATTACACCTTCCTAACATTCCTAAACTCACATGAACTGATGGCCTGTTTATGTAGCCCGAAGTATTACAATGGACAGAAGACTAGGCTTTATATACTCTGTAAGTTACTGTCATAAATGCAACAAACTAACAAGTGACAATAGAAAATAGTGAATTCATTTGCATTTGCCATGTTTTGCTTTCGGTTTCATCACGATTCCAATGAGTAGACCTAGTTTGACACGTCATAGCCATGAGCATGAGAGACTCAGTATATAGAGATCGCGGGGTTTTCCGACACAAAAACCTGTAGGGAAAAAGGTTTTAAAATACTTCACACTTACCGACCCTCCTATTGCAATGATTGACAGTAATATTCCGATGCCCTGGGTGTTATTATCAATGATATAGTATTATAGACACAATAAAGCAATACTGGAGGTATTATAAACAGTTTTCTACAAGTCTTTTCGACGTAGAATTGTAATAAAGGCAACTTTTGGTAATGCTTCAGGTGCCTTCCAATTTTCCATGATTTGTCTTTTCTTTCTTATTTTGCGCCAGTTAGTGACGCCAAACATCCTCGTTAAAGTACATGTGACCTTAACTGCAACATCCTTTATAAATAAAATCAGACATTTGGTATGGGATTTTGTATGTCACAATGTGAGTAAATGCCATTAGTTTTTTAAAAATGTGTGGGTGGACCCCCCGTATAGCTAAATAGCTTAATTCTCTGATCTAGTACACGACCACAACCCAATTATGATATGGAGTGTCTAGTCAGAGCAACCTCGGACTAAAGCAGACCATTCCATGCCAACCCGACCTGCCTGGCGTTGATCCCCATTCTGAAAAAAAAAGAATACAGTCAAAATATTTTCTTCAATAAAATTAAATTTATAATCTGCCAGCAATCATGAAATTCGCCAATTCGCATCGCCAGCCAATCTGTGTTGTGATGCTGCCCCTGCTATGTATGAGAGAACGATCGATTGCAAACCGCTGTGGTAAGAGTAATAATGCCCCTGGGTTAAGATTACCTCTCAGCTTACAACAAGCACTGGGCATGACGGGTACAAACACGGTTTCCGAATTTAAAAACGTCATTGACCGGCCGCTAGCAGCACATATGGCGTCATTGGTGTTTTTCCATTCAATTAGTTCCAAGCATGATTTTTTAAAACATCAGAACAGCATTATCATAGGTTTATTTATGACAAACAGTACATTAAAAACTAAATTTTTCGAAAAACAAACTATCCACCAGAATGGGTATTATAATAATGTTTTTGTTGATAGCGGCTACAAATTAATTCAATTTTTAAAAGTGGGCGAAATTCCTGTTAGTCTCCCGTTCGAAATTATCTCCGTAGGAGTTAATGGTACGAACGAAAAGGGGGATCAAATGAAAGGTCATGTATTTTTTTAAAAAAACCTGTCATACTATAGATTTTCATACTGAGCTTTCAATATGTGTTACGCGATTGTCTATAAGAGTATCGCTTCGCGCTCACACCGTATTACTGCGAATACAAATTAAATGTAATTAGCCATAGAAAGGCGTATTAAAGGTAAAAATGCTAGTCAGGGGTAAGTACTTTTATTGGAAATAAAGTACTGTACATGTAGTACATTGCAATGATTTAGGCTGGTATTCTGAAAGGGAGACTAACTTTAACCTGGGTTAAACCAGGGTTAGTCCTACATAGACCTTTTTTCCTTTTCAACATACTCTAAAAATGTTCTTTAACGGTGAGAAAATTTCTCATGGATGGGCCAAGCAGCTGATCCATGAGGAATTTTCTCATCTGTTACATTTAACTTTCACCGTATTTTGAAAGGAAAAAAGGTCCACTCGTGTAGGGACTAACCTGGTTTAACCCTGGATCTTAAGTGGTTTCCCTTTCAGACTACCAGTCTCCTCTCTCTCCTCCTGTCTTTTGGTATTCATTTAAAGCCTGATTATCTTGGATGGCATTTGTTTCTTTACTGCAAATTAATAGTTTTGGAGTTTAAAACAAATGCCAAGGGTAAATCCTTTCATTCACCGGCACTCACACATTCACATTTGGATCCTTTCCAGTGGGTTAACAAACGGTTTCTGGATTTGTTGTTTTAAAGGGAGGTTGGTTGTAAATCAACAGGAAATACAGCAAAAGTCTGTAAATCCAGAGGGTGTATTGAGTCATACCCCCAATGCACCAGTTTTGGGAAATTTCACCTCCAATAGTGGTTCATGTGATCCCACCAAAATCATACTTAACAAGAATTAAAACCCGACTTTACACTCATTTTGCCCCCAAAGTTTTGACTTAAAGAATTTTGAGTATGATCATGAAATATTTGTGGTTCCTCCAGCTTCTTGTACACTTTTTATCCCCAAGTAGTTCAAGTACTGAAGAGTTTTTGTACATGACAGTATAGGCACATTGGCAAATGCATTATGGGATTGGCGTTCGAAAAACACCTCTGCTGTAAATCTATAGTGAGAGGACTTGTTCAATGCAAAAGAATCCCTACCACAGGTTAACTATTTCTACCAGGGCCCAGGGAACAAGATTTGTATAAAAAGTGTTAATTAATTGGTTAGAAAAACAAGAATAGAAATTTACAGTAGGTTCCACAGTTCCACTTGAAATTTCTTGTAAGAACAACTTGTTTTATCTACGTAACCACAATTAGGTGTGTTTCTATTGGGACCATTTCCCGGAAAAAGAGACGGATAATAAGGGATTAACAGGTGCTCAATAGAAAACTGACCTCCATCACTATTTACCGGTAAATCTACCCGGGCAACAAATTTTCCCTTCTCGAGGAAGGAAAATGGCGGTGTCACTTACCGGTAAACGCCAATAGACCACACTCCGTTCCGAGACAGTGCGCATGCAAGCGAAGAAGGGGGAAACGAAAGTGATAATACCGCGTGCTTACGATCGACGATAGGCACTACGTGTGGACGTGTAGACTAGAGAGATGACGGATATGATTCGGCCTGGATTCGCCGGTTTTTGCCTCCTGATCTTACGTAATCGATTCTCACGCTTGTACAACTACATTGTTACCTTCGAACCCTTCTCTGACGTTCACAAACATTTAACCCATCTAACCCATCTTGCCTCTTTGGAATTTTGACTGTAAAAGCAAAATTTCCATCCAATCCTACTATAGCAACCCGCCAATTTTTGTTTGAAAAAGTCAACCCACAATGCTTTGCGTTGACCTCCAGTGTACGGAACATTTTGCCGGCAAAGTTTTATGTGGAGTTGATCGAGAGCAGCCAGGTAGTATTTACCGGGTAAACCAGTGCCCAATAGAAACTGACCGCTATCCACCTTTCCTTGCTCTTTCCCGGTAAAGAGATTTTCCCGGTAAAATGCAGGAGCTTTAATAGAAAAACACGCTTTACTGAGAACTTGAGCACAGATATATCTAGGCCCCTATGTGAAGTTACATGTAACATCAAAAGGTGCTTGGTGTGTGAGAGAATCAGTCTTGATTACTCAAAACGAATTTTGCATGCGCATAGAAGATATGGGTTAGCTATAAGATTTTGAACGACAGCTTGGAAGTGTTTTAATTAGTAGGGTGAGATTTAAGTTTAATAATTGTGTGTAACACCCCACAACCTCACCAACACCCCACAAAAAACAGACATTAGACTGCCCAAACCCTCAAATCATGTACCACAGGGAATACAAGGCACGATGGTTGTGTGCAAACATGGGAGGTGTGCTAGGGATATACTTGTAGGCTTACAAAAGGATCTGAAACGTGACAGATGATCAAATTAAATCAGCAATTTCAATCGCCGCCCTTTACTTGAGAGTGATATGTACAGGTTCGCACCTTGAATTTGCATTTCACCTTTGAGGACAATTTCTTTAAGATGTTAGCTTCTTCCATTTTAAATTTCACGCTTGCTCCGAGAATGAAATACTCTGAGAACAAAATTTCAGAAGTAAAATGCGTGATGTAGGGCATAACCATACAGTTGCCCTAGTCAAATTACAGCCCTACTTGAACTGTGTGATTCAAATCTTTTGAGTTCCAACATGGCGCGTTCAACAGTATAACTCCACACCTATCTGTCCCATCCTCTTTCTTTCACCAAAAAATAAAAATTCAAAGTTCATCTGAAACTTTCCTCCTGTGCCAAAAAAAAGCCACCCAAATTTGGGGAGGCATCCTCGCTGATGAGTTTTGATAGGTCTGAATAGGCAATCTGTTTCACAGGGCTGTGGTATGTTTTGATGCACGGCGCCCTGGCAACCCAGCGCTTGCAAGTGAAACCCAGAGGGCCCACGGCCACTGTCACAGGATGATTTATTATTACCAGTGTCAGCATTCAATGCATCTATGAGGAGGTGGTAGCTCTCCTCTGATTGATGTACAGTTTGGAAGCCGACTAAAAACAGTTTTGGGGTTTCAGTAATTGATTTCAAGCAATTGATTGTCATCTCTACGTATTTTGAAAAGTTAGGTTTGGCATACTTCTGCATAGTAATCTAAAGGAGTTTAACCAAAAAATTATCACTGATTGGAAGATCACCCCTTCTGAATACACCAAAAGACATCACTAATGAATCCACCCTTTCCTATTTTATTTGGGGCACATTATACATGGATTTATGGGATATTCTGGTGCGTTTCTGTCATGCACATTTTAGTCCAAAAATTTGAGGGCAATGTGGTCCAGTGGATAAAGCGGCGACCAACCCAAGGGTTGTGAGTTCGACCCCACTGAGGCTCATGTTGTTTCACCCTTAGTAAGGCCTTACCTCAACTATCCCTACCAGGGTTAAATGGGTCCGCATTATCCAATGCTGGGGGAGGGTAACAGACTCGCTGTAGAGGTTGTAGCGACCCCCCCCTACAGCAAACAGTAATGGTGGGTCGGCCCAATCGCTTTGAAAGAGAGTTGGGCACTACGTTCTGTGTTACACAGGTCGTCCCGTTACCTTTAACTTTAGGGGGGGGGTAGATGCAGTGACGGATTCTGTGCTCAAACTCTAATACTCATACAAATCAACCCCTTCCCATGCGAAATCAAAATATCACACATCAGCGGATCAAGGACTGCGCTCGCCGGGCGCTCGTCGCGGAGACAAGATCATTACCACGATGTATGTGATGTCCTAGACGGTGTTAAAATAGGGAAATTGTTAAAATTCTATCGTGTACGCTCGTGTACTGGAGCGGCAGTAGATGAGCAAAATGAGCGCCAGCCTTATTGTCTCGGGCCGGTACACCGACCATGCCAACACCCACTCATACGTCCACACCATCATTTAAGGGGAGTAATTGTACTGGCCACATGGGGACAGCCCCCTCATACAACGCACCCTCCAACAAAACCACATAGTTAGACCGTCCTGTTCGCACCGCAATTGTGTACAGAGTACCTTAATCTTGGGGTAGGGCGCGACAAAGTTCCTACCCTCTCACGCCGCGAACTCCTTTCGCCCACCCTACCCCCCCCCTCTACCCCCCACTCATAAAAACACCATCATTTAGGATAATTTTAATTGGACCTGGCCACATGGGGACCCCTCAACAAACTCACCTCTCCACAAACACACATAGTAGACCGCTCCCTGGTTCGTTAGGCCTTTAATCCAGGGGGATCCCAGTACGGTAATGTTGTCCTCCGGACAGGTAAACACTGATATCCCTTTCATGGCCCTCCCCCTTTGAGCAAATCTTGACCATGGAAAAAACACTAGTAGTAGTGTACAGCTTTTTTATTGGGAAATGTTTTTTTAATCAGTAATTATAAAAGGTATAAAAGTCTGTTTCATGGGATGATAAAGCCACAGTAGGGAAGATTGCCTAATGAACACTACAACGTGGAACACTTTTTGGTTGTGCGTTTGAAGAAGGGAGGTCATGCTTCAGCTTTTTGAAGTACGGTACCATACATGTACATCAATATAGCATTTGTTTGAAGTTGTCTCAGAGGTCTTTTTTGTCTTGAATTTAGAACATGCATTTGCTCCAGGTCCCATACCTTCAATAGCATTTTGTACGAATGGACAAACCAAAACACAAACATGAAACAATCTTCCTTAGCTTCTTACAGTCAGGGGCAAGCTTTTCACAGCAAAAAAAAATTGGAGCGTGAGGCTGATTGTTCTGGACTTGAAGCGATTGTCTGTAATGAGATAACCCAAAGATGGCAAATCTAGTTGTTTATTCTATCTTGATTGGATCATATATCACAGGGAAATTTGACAATAGGAAATACACAATAGGAAATACTCTTTTTCTGACTTTTTCTAATTACACTAAGTGCTCTTGCTGAGTGAGATGTCCCTACAGTAGTACCATGTAACAGCACTAGGAAATAGAGTGTGTGTTAAAGATCAAAAATGAAATGGTCTCAAAAGCAGTGTAATCAAACAGAAATGTCAAACGGTCCTTAAAAGTGTATAGTTATTGTTGTTCTAAAGCAGAAGAAATTTTAGTGCGCCTTTTTTCATACCTTTCCTTGTAATCTTCAGAGGAACTGCCAAATTTAAAAGCCTGCAAAAATATTTTCAGCCTTGGACAAAGTTCCAGATTGAAGGGGCACTTAGGCCACTACTTAAAATGTGATTTTTTATACCAGTGTCAGCAGTTCATGCATCTATGAGGAGGTAGCTCTCCCTTGGATTGATGTACAGTTTGTATCCAGACTAAAAAAAGTTGGTTTCAGTTACTTGATTTCAAGCAATTTGCTGTCAGTACTTAATTTTGAAAGTTAGGTTTGGCATACTTCTGCAAGGACTATAAGGAGTTTAAACCAAAATTATCACTGATTGAAGATCACCTTCTGAATACACCAAAAAGACATCACTAATGAAATAACACTTCCATTTTATTTGGGGCACATTATACATGGATTATGGATATCTGGTGGCGTTTTCTGTAAGGCAAATTTTCTCCAACTTGAGGGCACAGTGGTACAGTGATAAAGACGGCCCGACCCACACCCCAAGGGTTGTGAGTTCGAACACCACTGAGGCTAATGTGTTTCACCCTTGAGTAAGGGGCGCTTTACCTTCAACTACTCCCGCACCCAGGTTGTCTAAATGGGGTTACCGCATTATTCAATGTTGGGAAGGAACAGACTAGCTGTAGAGGTGTAGCGACCCCCCTACAGGCAACATTATATGGTGGAGTCTGTGGCCCAATCGCTTTTGAGAAAGAGAGATGGGCACTCCGTTCATGTGTACACAGGTCAGTCCCCTTTACCTTGAACTTTAGGGGGGGTGGTAGATGCAGGGACGACTTCGTGACTCAACTTAATACTATACAAAAATCAACCCCTTCCCCATGCGAAATCAAATATCACAAACACTTCCAAGCGGCCAATGTACGGCATTTGGGCCCTTTTTTTTTTTTTTTTTTTTTTTTTTTTTTTTTTTTTTTCAAGCCTGTAAGAAGCGAAACATCAATCTCACTTTTGTTTCATCTGGAAATTTGCTTTAAAATATCTTTTAAGGTTGATTTCCAACATGGTTGCATTAAACCAAGTGGTTCCACCATGCCAACACCCACTCAATATAAAAACACCATCCATTTAGGATAATTGTACCTTGGCCAACAATGGGGACCCCTCAAAACTCACCCTCTGCCAAAAACAATAGTGACCGTCCATGTGAGCACATTCTTATCCAGGGTCCAGTACAGGTACAACACGATATGCCCTCTTCATGGCCCTGAGCCAATCTGACCATGGAAACACTAGTAGTTTACAGCTTGGGAATGTTTTTATCAAGGTAAAAGTCTGTTTTCATTGGCTGATAAAGCACAGTACGGAAGATGCCTCATGACTCACTTACAAGGTGGACATTTTGTGCAGATATTTTCATGCTCAGCTTTGAAGTAGGTCCCATACATGGGACCTCCTGATAGCATTTGTTTGAATGTCTCAGAGGTTGTCTCTGAATTTAGAACATGCATTTGCGACAGGTCCCATACCCCAATAGCATTTTTTATGAATGGACAAAACACAGAAACCTGAACACTCTTCCTTAGCTTAAAATCAGGGCAAGCTCTCTGAAAATTGAGCTGATGTCTGTAATGAGATAACAAAGATGGCAAATCTAGTGTTTAGCTAATGTATCTTAATTGGATCATATATCACAGGAAATTTGACAATAGGAAATACTCTTTTTCCTGACTGATCTATTACACTAAAGTGCTTCCTGAGTGATGATGTGCCCTAAGTACACAGAACTAGGAATAGAGTGTGTTCATATTAAAAATGGTCTCAAAATCTACATTGTGTAATCAAACATAAAAATTGTCAATGACTAAACGTAGTATTGTGTTTGAAGCAGAAATTTTTAGAGGAATTTTTTTTCATACCTTCGCTGTAATCTTCAGAACTGCAAAATTTAAATGCCTAAAAAATATTTTCAGACTTGGACAAGTTTCCCAGATTGAAGGGGGCACTAAAATGTGATTTTCAAAACAGTTTCCGCATCTTACACGCAACCCCTCGCTTCTTTAGGTTAGTACCGGTACAGCAATTTCACTCACATTTTTTTTTTCAAGAGCTTAGAGTATTTCACTCTTGGAGCAAAATTTCATATCTAAAGAGTAAAAACCATGTCAATGAAAATTGAAGAGTGACTTGCATTGTAACTCACAGAATATAAATTTGTAAAGAGTATAATGTAAAATTCAAGATTATTTAACTCTTGATATAGATGTGCAACTTGGTAAAATACATTATACATGTACATACAGAAATTCATTTTTTGCCATTGTATTGTTGCTTGATAAATTACCCCAAAGATTGTCATGAAGTTAGGGTTAATCAATATTTTTATTTCAATAATAGTGCTCAGCGAGTCAATTTGACACATGGCCTTTTAAACATAAAATATCTTGAGGCAGCCAAAGTCTTCAAATTTACTAAGTCAAAATTCATGCAGTTGTAAACATGACTGTCAGTACATGTATGTCATGTGTAAGTTTTAAGTGTTGTAAAAAATGTACAAAAGTGAAAACACACGTAGGTCAAAAAGGTAAAAATTTTGATCCTTCAATGTTCAATTTTGACTCTTGGAAATTTGATCAAGGGTCTTTGATTTTTTTTAATGAGTGAAATTACTAACTAGTGAAATAGTACGATCCTCACACAGACTATGAGCCGCTATCTGAGCACTTGGGAATATCGCTTGGGACAATTTCTTGTACGTGCTCTCTTGGTTTAAATGCTCCCGATAGACTAACATTACCCACACAATCATCAAAAATAGGCCATGAAATTGGAAATGGTTCAAAACAATGTACATATGTAATCAAATGATGATTAGCTTAACTGTTCCCGTGAGGCAGTTGGGTCATTTTAAAGAAATGGTTGGATGCAGAAAGCAAAAACAAGACAATTTTACTGCCTCATTCCTTTATGTTCCCACATATGCCCCGAAGACAGTATCATGTGAATTTCCAAAGGGCCCGGGAACCAAAACAGAACATATGTAGGCCAGGTCTGCTTGAACAAAACTGAAAGATATCAAATCCATTGTAATTTGACTGTTTTGAGTGCAGTCACAAATGGAGGGATTAAACCTAGTTGCTGTTCTCTCAAGAACAGTGATATAATTTAGAGATTAAAACTGAGATAGGCCTACATGTATTCAAAGCATTTTACTAGATATCATTCAATGCAGAGAAGTTCGACATAAGAATTGGGACTCTTTACCTGCTGGTCAGACCAGTTTAGCAACAACCATCATGTCTATTTAAATTCTCAGCATTGACTCAGACCACACCCCACCAGACCTGAGATTCTACCAGTGTTAGAAACCTTGCATTTTGCCATTTTCCTAGTCTCATCTGCAAAACATTGTGTTACGTGTTATAAATGGGTGGGGCACATTTTACATACCATTTTAAGGTGAGCGATAATTCATAATTGCGTGTAAACAACCCATCAAATTACTGTACCGTACAAATAATTTATGGTAACCACATTTTAGCTTAATATTATCTTGCATTTGAAGCACCACAGAAGTCAGCCAAATACTTTGCAGATGCAACAAGCTTCTATAAATTACATCAAAATTGCAGGTCTATTGGATAACGGGCCTGGAAAAGTGGGGATTGGGAAGTCAGGAACCATATTCCCAGGAAATGTTTACCTTCTGGAGGAGAATTTTGCCATTCTGGGAGGAAATTTTACTATCTTGGAGGTAAGGCTGTCAATTTCCATCATCTAAACGGAAAATTTTCGACCGTTTAAACTAACATCTAGCCCTATCTGAATCACCCGGTAGCTTTGCTTTGTATGTACTCATACTTCATCTTACTCTTGCTAACTTAATAGCAAGAGGACAGTTTCATTTATTACAATAAATAAAACATATTTTAAGTAAAATTTTATAGAAAAGTTGACTTTAATGGTATAGTTTCACCACATCGGCAATCGCGCATGTTGATGTCGGCATCTTTGATTTTTGGCAGCCGTCGCACGATGGTACAGGGTGCGCGATTGGCTACTTCGGCAGCGGCAAGCCCGTCAACCGGAAGTAACAGTGGCAATGCTTTTTTGGTAACTGGCGACTACTATTTTTTTAGACGTTTTTAACTTGTTATTGCATCCAAAATTGTGACAGATGGTACTTTATAAAGAATTTTTGTACTCATTTTGCAATTTAGTGATGGAAAATGTGGCTTTCTTTATTGAATTTTGCAAACTTTTGGTATGAAAGTAAGCTTCCCGTTTAACCGTTTTGCAATATTACTATCCATTTAAATGGCCGGCTGGGGTTTAAACGTTTAGAATCGACAGCCTTACTTGGAGGGAAATTACAGCCCGAAATAGAAGACATTATCATCAGTATGAGCTGCTTTGTGCCAACACCTAACAGGACAAGTTTAGGGCAAACCATAATACTGAGCCAAGTTAAAAAAAAAGTTTCTCAACTTAAAACTTTTTTTCAAAAAAGATGCAGGCACTTTTTTTTCTTTTCCAAATAACAGTTTTTCCCAAAAGACTATGTCTTTCGAAAAGACTTCCACCTGGCCCCGGTATGTGCCCGCAAACTCACATAAATATATAGTGAACAAACTAGCTGCAAACGAGACTAGAAAAGGTACTGACAGCGAAAATCAATCAGAATTTCGTCTTATTTTTTGTAAAAAAAAAACTTTTGAAGCGGCAGGAAAAATTGATGCGGGCGGGGACAAGAAACTATATTTTTTTTTTACTTGGCCTTACCATTGGGTCAGAATGTCAGATGGAACAATAATCATACCACACAGGTTAAGCCCACACTAAATAAATTACTCATGCCAAGAGAACACTGAATACTTTCCTATTCAAAGCCCCATCTCATACATTAATTCTTGTCAACAATGCCACTGAATTAACTGAAGTACTATAATGACCCATGGATAGACCCTATAATTTTGAGAACTCTTGCATACAATACAATCAATAAACAATTATTCCTGATTTAAGGTTTGAATGGCTTTTTTTCCTAAGCAGCTTGAACATTAATAAATTGAGGAAGAGTTTCATTGAGGCGATTGCTTGATGGAAAGCCACTAAGCTTAACGACTTGGACACTTTGGAAATCAAAAACATCTCATCCACAAGATACTTAATTTAAAATCAAGGACAAAATCATCAGACTGGTAGTCTGTTCAAAATTTCGGTCCGGGAATACGGTGTACATAGTGAATTTCCATGAGCCATGATAAAAGACTCCATGATGTCGGTCTACTGGTTTGCCCCGGTGCTGACATTGGAATCAATGCACCCTTTATCCCCGCACGCCGCGGGATTGACCTCGCGCGGTGCCACCTCCTAACTCCATAGCTAGTAGTACTAGTTTGGCGAAAGAACCAACTTATCTATCTCTCCAAAAATCTTAACATATTGTGTCTACAAACTACTACCAGCTAAATGAATGCACTACTGAACTCTTCATTTTGGCATCCTTACACGACTTGTGCGAAATAAATGGTTGAATAAGCGCAATTTTAAAGTAGAAATAGTTGAAACTGATGGTTCCCACGACAGGGTTGCTCAGAGGTCATCAAACCATATTGCATGCACACGTACGTTTGGATGGATGTACTCACCTCTCATTCCAACACACAACAGCACAACAATACAAGCTCACAACCTCAACTTTTCATCGAACAAACTGTACGAAAACTTACCCAATACGCGTTGAAAGTCATCAAGACGGCAATATATATGTCCACTATTATATCTCAGTTACTAATAGTCCAAAATAATTTCCAAAAGAGGCAAAAATGTTGGTTTTTAAAGCGTTTACCACACTCGATCACGATCCTCGCAGCAAAAGTTTTGCCCTGAACAGCATTCTTCGAAATGTTGACAGAGACGTGGGTTTGGCTGAACCTCCTGTAATGTAGTTTCTATGGAGTTTAATGCACGTAAAATAAATTGCATGGAATACAAAGTCCACAAGGTGCCAAGCTGGTTTAAACTACTTATCGCAAAGGGGTGTTACGAATTTTAATTGATTGGGATGTTCAATATTGTAGAGAAATTTCTTGTTGCGCAAAATAATTTCACTGATCCTTAAAAATTTAAAGTTTAATTTCAAAGTGGTTATTCACGTGTCACTCAACCATAATTTAAATAACCAAGGCATAATGTGCGCTTTTAAGCATATATAAGTTTTATATTTGAAGCACAGAAGAGTTTAAAGGGGGATGGCCCGATTTAAGTGTATGAAGTTTTCATTTTGATAGAATGGACTTCACCCCAAAACCCCATCTGTAAAGTTTCGCGCCGATATTTCAATCCGTTTTGATGTGAGAGCTAAAAACGTGATTTTGTAAGTCCCATAGAGTACTGTGTAAAACTAATATTGGTCGACCAAAACGGGGCACATTTTCGTTTATAACTTCCAAACCAACATCTTTTAGCCCTAAATTTTCACAGGGTAAATGAGAAAAATAGTAGCTTTCTTCTGATACCAAAATTTTGACCACTTCCGGTAAAATCTGGGGTCCCTGGGGACGAGGCTATTAGTGATCGGACCATGGACCTTTAAAACCAAAGTTTTTTTTAATTTTTCGATTGAGGATATTTCAAGAAAGTGCCTTTTTGCAAACTATTATATAAATAATATAGCATTATAAATTCGATGAAAAAGCGGGATTCATATCTTAGACGAAGCCATGTTAGGCCGAGTAAAAAGAAACCATTATGTCCTTTTTAAAGGGCTTTACTTCTTTTTTTTAATGAAAAAGAAGGTTTTAACGTGACTTGCTTGTGCATAGGTTAGTTTAATGTCTTTTTTTAATAACAGTCCATCTTTTATCAATACGAATCTTGCACCCTCAAAAAATGTATAGCTCGGCTGCAAAGTTTGCTACCAGTCTGTGACCCGCCAAGACCAAAATATTTCATTTATTTTTATTTGAATACATCTTTTTTTTCCAGCTAATATAAATAAAATTAGTAGTGTTGGCTGCATGTCATGAACTGGTGCTAAAATGTCCACCACCAACAAATAAGGCAAAATATGCCAATTTCAATTCAACTATCCGTAACCTTCATTTAGTACACTTAATCCCTATGATGTTATGCATTTTTTGGAAAGCTAATACTCCAAGGATTCCATGTATGACAAAATCAACCAAATTTTACAGGGTGGGTAAAATCATACAGGGTGTACTATAGAAAAAGTGCACATTTTTATTTCAAATTAACTAATCACCCTGACATTCATTCATTAAAAGCAAGTAGGCAAAACACATGTATTTTTTAATTACCAATACCAAAGCCCTTTGAATAAAATATAAATGAGTTACATGATATCTAGTGAGGCGAGAATACAGGGTGATCAAAATTAATGTAAATTAAACGAAAAGTAAAATGTTAGTAGTGATGACTATGACAAACATGTTTAAAGTCCGTTTGAAGCACATTTGTCATGAACAAAGAATACTAGGCCAAAAAAAAACAAGTTTGTCTCAGAGAAAATGTAAAAATGCAATGCGAAATGCGTTCTTTTCTTTTTTTTCTTTTTTTTTTTAGAAAAATGATAATGCGAAATGTGTTTTTTTCTTTTTTTTAATGCATTTTTGGCCCACCTTTTTTCAATTTTTCGGCCGCTTCGCGGTCAAATTTTAATTTTTTTTCTGAAGTTTAAAAAAAAAATTAAAGTGAGTAAAACCTACAAAAAAAAACTTATGCGGTCAAAAACCAATTTTAAACATAATGCGCGCGGTCTTCTGAGACAAACTTTTGATGATATAATTAAAGCCACAATCAGTCATTTTTTCCCACCAAATTCAAAATGCTCATTTTGTCTCTAAATTGCTAGCGTTAGGTCATATCAACACCTTATATTACGGTTCTTTGTAAAAAAAAAACAGACAGTGAAGCATTTTAAAGTGGTCTTGAAGATGCCATTTACGACTGTTTTGTTGGCTATAATAAAAGTCGGATCCCGACTTTTATTACTGAGTAAACAATGCAGAAAAATTGTCATTTCTTGAGAGATACGGCGTGTTAAGTTTAGCCACTTGCAGGGGTTTTTACTACAACCATTTCCAATACAAGAGTGCTAAAAAATGGACTTTGGATGAAAAAGAATGGGGGCGGCGGATTTGTTTTGAAAAAAATCCGCTGATGTTTGTGTTATTGTAGTGTGCCCAAACAAAACAACTGTTTTTGTTATACAGAGTGGTCCACCACATTAACAAACTTTATTTAAAGGTCCCAGGAAATGAGATGATAAACCTACTCCAAATCTTTACAGGGCATTCCATTTCAATAAACAGGACCAGAAAAAGGTAGACGTTTCATATAGAAGTCCCATGGATGCAAATGAGGTATTACAATTGATTCCGTCATGCGCTGTATAACGTTGTGCAGTAGCGCTTGACGGAATGAATGGCAATACTTCATTTGCATCCATGGGACTTCTATATGAAACGTCTACCCAGAAAAAAGAAGACACTACCAGTGACATCATTAGTGAAACTATTGATTTTAGTCAGTTTCATGAATAGATTCACACCAGTCACCTGGAATTTTCTATTACTCTCTGAAAAATCAATAGTTTCACTAATGATGTCATCACCAACCCAAATATTGAATGCTTTCTCGTCCCTCCTTGTAGACTTGACACAAACCACATCACATAGATTGCATTTCCTGATACCTTTAAACATTAATCATTATTTCACATTCTGATCTGCAATTTCTGTTATCATTATAGAATGGTAATTGGTAAAAATAAGAAAATTGTACTAAAATTTGTCTCTCAATAGTGCCAGTAAACAAAAAACATCACCTAGAGACATCATTATCACGTTTTCTTATTTGCATACATGGTGATTTGGCAGAGGTTTACATTGCAACATTCCAACATATATAGATTCCACTAAATAGATCTGGTCTGGCACCCTCTGGCCGAAAAGTGTTTGGAAAAAAGGTAAAAAAAGTGACGGTCTAAGTTAAAATTATAAAATAGTAGAAACTGGAACTTCATGGGCCATATTTTGTGCTAGAAATTATTTTAAAGATAAAAATCAGCACAATATCAAGACAAAAAGGTGTGTGAGGCTTACTACTGAGTAATAATACAGTACTAATTTACACCCACCCCATGGGAATATTTTGATTTGAAGCCACATTTTCAGAGGGGATTGGAACTCATCGTTGTCTTCATGATTCAGTAGCTCGAAAAATCCGTGGTCAACTTATGGATTCTTCTTGCTGAATGGGATGCAGAGGTCTAGTAGTCCAAGGTAATGCATAATTTAAGCAACTGAGTCGCTTCGTTAATGAGAAATTTACGTTTTAATTAGGGTTTTTTTTTGTACATAAAACAATGGCAATTTATTTGATGGTGTGCAACCTATAGTGTCTAGTAATTCAATTTGATTGTCTATAGTGTGGCAATTGCACACATACATAATCCTCGGATCTTCAGATATCAAACATCGTTTTTCGTATCAAATTTAAATGCAATGTCCGAATGACAGGAGGTACAAGAAGAGCTTACAAGTACAAGATCAAGAGGCAGGCAAGAGGTGCACCTCACATCTACAGGCAACACAAAGTTGGAGCAGGCGCATAGCCATGCAGCCCGGCCCGATGAGCTCCGATGGTTCCGAGGGGAACGATCCCGGTAGTTTCAACAATGTCCCGATCACAGGCAAAAAATATCCTGGTCGCAAGGGAAAAGAGTCCGAAAAGGGCTGATTTACATAATATATCTACCATTTTACTCCCCGATATCCCCTCAAAATGTTTCATTTCAGAAGGGGCACTCCATCTGCCCATCTCCCCTCTCCCACCTGGCTTACGGGCCACTAATCGATTCACAAGTGAAGCACCATGCAGACGTTTGTAAACCCATCACTGCTGGAATCATATTTGATAACCACTGTGTTTGTACATGATAATAAGAAATATTAATATGTTGTGTTTTTTTTTTACGTCAGTAAAAATGTTGAAGTGACAGTGCATCCGATTGTAGTTTGTTTTTACACACTAATCTTATAGTTAATTTTTGTAAATAAACCTTGAAAGATAAAAAACTACACTATATTCACTGAAATTAACTATAAAACACCTACTTTTTGTGACCTGTTTACTACTAGACTTTTCAGTTACACCAACCATGGTAATACTTACGACTGACCTTTAGATTTCAGGTTATATGGGCGGGTGTAGATGCGTAAGAAACATAATGCCTAACTTTCCACTCAAACAGCAAGATGTGGTAAAGTAGGGGGCATTGTGTCTCTAATGCCATCTGCACCCGCATAAACCTTAAAGTGACAGGAGAGATTTTTTTAGGATACAATTGCTTTCTGTCAAATTTTCACGAGGTCGGTTGTAGACCACTACCGCGAAACGTTTCGAAGGTTTATTGACAAACAGATGCAAAAGAAAAAAAACCGCAAACCTTGTTTTTTGACTTGCCCTGCTATCGTAATCGCGTTCCCCAATAAAACCTGCTTTGACTTTCTGTCGTGCACGACAGGAAAGTACTAAATCATCATCTATTACATGACGGCGTATGCGGCCTTATTCCACTTCAGGGTTGTGATCTAATCATTGGTAAGCAATTCCAAATAATCTAAAAAACCGGGTTTCGAGAAAAATTGGGGCGCTTCTTCCTAGAAATCGCCTCATGTCTCTTTAAATCTACAGGTCGTTAACGTTGCCGGGGGGGAGCGTAAGTGAACCGATTACACCTAATGAACATACCTCTTAATTATTCAAATAGCAGAGACATTTAATAGATAATACATTTATATATGCATTAAACAACCGTTCATCTTTAGTATTGAAGAATTTCAACTACCTAGCACTGTGTACTTCTTGAGTAAAGAGGTTTGTTTTTTAAAACTTTTTTGTGTATGTCTCTATTGGCTCTTCTATTGGAGGGGGGGGCAATGGGGAACCCAACCCCCCTTTTTTTTCCTTTTTTCCCAACGACCCTCCCCCCCCCGGCCGAAAGAAAAAATACGGATTTGGGGCAAAATCACAATTTTTGGCAAGTGGTTAAATCTTTTAATATTTGCCCCCCCCCCCCCAAATTTCGCTTTTGCACCCCTGAAAAAGAGGTTCTGGGGCCGGCCACTGGCGTCCAACACCGCACCGCCGGCTCTTCCAACCGTCGTATTCACCCCTGACAAACAAATTCTTTGTACCACAACTTTTTTGTTTTACATGGAAAATAACCTATAACTTTTTTTATTTGATACAAAAAAAACTTTCTTAGCTTTTTACATTCTTTAAGCTTTTAATAGGAATACATACAAGCACAACTACTTTTATCACATAATGGGTAATCATGAAAAAATGAAAGGGGGACCATCCAGTCCCCTTTTTCATAGGACCAGTCATGACATGTGACCTGCTAGAAAACAGTCGCAACGTGCAAATTGCTCTTTAAAACAGGTACTGATTTCTGGAACATCAAAACTTCAAGGCATATTTTTAAAAAACATCCTAGATAGGATTTGATTATTTAAATTACTTGATTCTTGTGCATTTCTCATAAGATTTTTTTTTTCGATTTTCTGGTTGAGCAAATCACTGATAGTGCCTTTAAGACATTTCTGCATTAAAATATAAGGTAAGAAATCTTATGAGTATCTAATCTATATGAAATCACTACATATGACACCTTACACTCAAAATCTCTCGTTGCACCTTTAATTTATTATCATTTGAATATATTATGCAAACTATTTCCAAGTGGTGGGCTTAATATCACTATACCATGTATGAAGTTAATCGGTCAGTAAGTGCAGGGTTTAAACAATAACTTTTTAAGAGTGTCCCCACTTTTAATTTTTTAAAGATTTTTGCAGTTGTGTTGATAATTTATAGCAACAATAACTTTCAACTGCATTACTGCAAGATCCAAATTGTGTCTTTGTCATAAAAGAATGGATTTTGTCATTTAGAATCGGGGATCTCCGATTCTAATTCAACGTCGAAAGTGAAAAACCTCACATTTTTATTTTTTCTATTTGGGGAGCTCTTAAAACACTCACATACATATTAAAATAAAATAATCCCTATGTGCTAGTACATTTTGTCAAAAAATCAAACAAAACAAATAAACTTCCTTCGTTCTCAGACTTCCTGTCAATCATTTCTGACACTGACAATTTCCCGAATTTAGTGATAACAAAAATTAACCCGTTCAGTGTTTATTTTGCTATGAAGAAGTTTCTCGGCCTTCCGATATTGCCATTATCTCTTTTCTAATGGATCTACAAATTCGGAGTTTTTTTCTATTCGAGAATCCAGCGCTAGACCCATAGGACTTTGCACAAGAGTTTTTGTACAAATGTTTTGACGATTTTCGGCAATATAGGAAAATTATGATTTACCATTTTGTCTATTTTCCGTGCAAGAACCAAGTATCCCACCAATGTTGCTATTTTCAAATTTTTATTGTAAATGCATGCGACCAGTGGTCAGCTATATACCAAGCTGACCACGAGTGATCTCGACCTGTTGTACATTTTGATCCTATTGATTTTAAACAGCACTTTTTGCATAATTTGTATATTTTTATTTTGTACTGTTAGTATGAAATTAGGTTGTAATTGGAGGGGGAAGAACACTTAAAACGTAAAAAATCCATTAATTTCAAATCGTCGGGGATCTCTAATGTAGTCCGTACTATTCATTTTCCCAACTTAATTGCTGTTTCAACATCACTAAATCGTCTACAATATGTGTCGAGATAGCACGGCATGCGGCACGCGCCGACAATATTTTGTAATAGATCGAACTGTAACAATCTTTGTCATTTTATTCCAGTTCCTAAAGCCAAACCTTTTGCTAATCTGAATATTCAAACTTTAAATGCTCGTTCCATGTCCAATAAAATGTTTATAAATGAAACTTGGCTTGCCGAGAATGGCCCAGTTGTCATTATTGAATGTACCCACCAGGCTATGATTTCATCAACCATCCCCGTGGAAATAATGATGAACATGGTGGTAATGGTAAGTAAAAGTAAAGTAAAACCAAAGTTTTAAATCCGGTTTTGTCCCCGTGAACAAGGGTGGCCGGATTCACCTCACACTCGCAGCAACCGCCCTTACTCCCTCCTTCCACTTCACCCGATTCAATGCATCCTTTATCCTCAACGCAACCCTTCTACTCTCCTTCTCCACTTGCTTCTTCCAAGGCTTCTTTGGACGTCCTCTCCTCCTCAAACCTCCCACTTCAAACTAAAAAGCCCTTCTTAAAACATGCCTGTCATCCTTCCTCAGCACGTGCCCATATACCAACGCACACTATTAGCCTTCGCCAAACGGTCCATCACTTCTTCCAAACCCAACATCTGTATCATGTCCTCATTCTTCATCCTATCCATCAACTTCACACCACACATCGCTCTCACCATTGCCCTGTCCTCCTCAGAATCCCCATCTCATTTCGCTCAGACACCATGTCTCACTCCCATACAGAATCACTGATCTCACACAGCTCTTATAGACCATACCTTTCATCTTCAAAGGATATCTTTTCCCTTACAACAACTCCCCATACCTCACTCTAGCTGTCACAGCCACCTCGCATGCATCCACCTCCCCCACTAACCCTGTCCCCCAGGTACGTGAACTCCTTCACCGATTCCACCTCATCACACAACTTTTCCTCTTGCTCCACCATCCCTCCAGCACCCTTCTTGCATCTCCCACACATAAAACTTAGGGTCACTCTCTTCATCTTTGTGCAACTCCCGTGGACCCATTTCCCGCATTTCTCACACCACACTGAATTTGCTTTTACCCTCTTCCCAGTTCCCACACACACCACATGGGTCCACCTTACTCACTACCACTTCCCTCTCCATCCCGCTCACCAGCACTTTTGTCTTCCCAAGGTTTACCTTCAAACCCTTACTCTCAAAGGCTTTTTTCCATTACCAAAACTTCTCCCTCAGTCCCAGGCCCGTTGCCAGGAATTTATGTGGGGGTGCGGATTTGCCAGAAGTGGACCTTTTGCGTACCAACAAACCAATTTTTTTCGGCTCGCTGCGCTCGCCGGTTGACCCAAATCTTTTCACCGTCGTCTCCAAATTCTGAAGACGGGGGGAGGGGGGGTCGGAACATGGCATCATCGCAGCGTTCACAAAAAAGAACAATAACAACAACAGTGGGTAATGCAATAGTATAACCACTGCTTAGTCAGTCATATACCATGCAACACAACCCTTACAACAAAACAATTTAGGCAAGCGGCAAACTTTAAAGGTGCATTTCGTGATTTCAGCACCTTCTGTTTTATTCATTGATCACTAGATATCCTTGAGAAAAGCTTATTCCCATAATTTGAGCCGATCACGATCTTGCGGTTTTGTGTTATGAGCAATTACTCGTTTCCCACGGTCCCATAGGCTACTGTGCTGTAATTTATGTCCGTTTACGGACAGAAAATACAAAATTGCGAATTTCTTACAGATGCGACCGAATTTGCACGTAAGATTGGGCACACGTGGATTACTAAGGCTAACGGTGCAGATGATATAAAAATCTCAACATCTTTTAGGTAAGTCGGGGGGACGAGGCTGTGGATCACGAAATGCCCCTTTAACATCACAAAGAGGACCTTCAAATTGACAAAGCGGACCTTCAACATCAAAAAGCGGACCTTTGTCAGTTTGGGGGGGGGGGGTGCGTCGCACCCCCGCACCCCCCTGGCTACGGCCCTGCTCAGTCCCTCCATTGTCTCGCTCATTAAAACCAAGTCATCAGCATACAACATCTCACTCATCAGACCCTCTTTTGCACTCTCCGTAACTACGTCAATCACAATTGCAAAAATCAAAATGCACACCCTGCACCTTCACCTCAATCTCCTCAGACAAATCAGATCCCACTCTAACTCTCGTTTTGGCTCCTTCATACAAACTCATCACTGCTCTAACCATTACTTCTGGTATTTCCCTCTTCCTCATCGCCCACTCCATCACTTTCCTCGGCACTCTATCAAATGCCTTCTCCAAGTCTGCAAAATACATATACAACTTCTTCGGGGGGGGGTACTCACTGAAAAAAGGGTAGGTACATATGTGCCGCCGATATGGGTCACATTTTCACGCCTTACTATAACAATGGGTCATTTTTCCCACCAGGCTACTATAAAGATGGGTCACTTTTTGAGGTCATTGCTACTATATAAATGGGTCAATTTTTCAATTTTTGGTCGCATTTTACTATGAAAATGGGTCAATTTTTCCGATTTTCGCTAAAATCACAATGAAAATGGTCGATTTTCTGATTTTTGGAAAAGTTACTATGAAAATGGGCCGATTTTGCTAAGATTACTATGAAAATGGTGCGAAATTTCAAAGCCAACTATGTAAATGGGTCGAAATTTCGGAACCAACTATATAAATGGGTCATATTTTTGTACAATTTGGTCACTATAAACATGGGTCGATTTTTTTACCCGGTGGACGCACCCCCCCCCCCCCCCCCCCAAAAAAAAAAAAAAAAAAAAAAAAAAAAAAAAAGCTTCTTCCCTTTAGCTCGATATTCCTCTTGCAACTTCTTCAAAATATACACTGCATCTATCGTTCCCTTCCCTGGCATAAACCCAAATTGCATCTCATCCACTTCCACTATCTTCCGAATTCTATTCCCTAAAACCCTCTCCACAATTTTCATTGCATGCTCCACCAACTTCACACCCCTATATCATAGGTGTTAGAAAGTCTCATTTATTATGACAAAAGTAGAATAAACAAAAATTATCGCCGGCGACACACTTTTGACAACTGATTTGGAATATTTAGTCCACCAACTATATTCTATGTAAATATTACAAAATTTCATTGCGGGCAAATGTGATTTTTCTTAAAAATCTACTCTTCCACGTCTTTCTATGGAGAATGGGCATAACATATAAATAATGACCTTTGTAGGCCTATATGGCAAGATTCCCGCAATGGATTTGTCTGATTTTTGCCAAGATAATAGCTCTGGCATGTCCCTACTGATATCAGTTGTCAAAATTGTGTCCCCACCGCTTAAACTCATTGCATCTCATTTCCATTTAAAAATTAGAACTACCACACTCACTGCCCACTCCTCTGGCATCCCTCCTCCATCTAACACTCTCTTGCACAACTCCATCATCACACCAATCTCTCCACTCGCGATAATCATCTCAACACTCACCTCCGAGGGTCCAGCCGCCTTTCCTTTTTTCGTTTTCTCTGATTGCCTTCACCACCTCCTCCCGGCTGACCCCCCTCAACTGGCCCTTCCACCACATCAGCTTCCACCTTCTGATCCCACTCATTCTCCTCATTCGTGATTCTCTTGCTCATTCCAGACTCTACCTCTATCTCTCGCACTGAAATTAAACTTTCCATCACTTCCCCTCATACATCTTCCCCTTCGACATCTCTTCCATCCATTTTCACAATGCCTTCACAATCTTATACACCTTGTTTGGATTCTCTCTCAACTCATTCAGCCCCTTCTCAGCCTCCTCCTTCATAGCCCTCGCCACCACTTTCTTTGCTCGCTTCTTCAACCTCTTATACCTCGCTTTATTCTTATTATTGGTGTTTTATTTAAAAAAAAATAATTCAAATGCCCTTCCCACTGGTTTTAAAACATCTACTTTTGAACATATTCGTGTTACTGACAAAACTAAGTCTGTTCAATTTGCTGCGGTGTATCGACCCACACCGTCTACTACCAATGCCTTCTTACTTCCCAGTTCTTGGCACTCCTAAAGCCTGGGAAATATCCATCTAATCCCAAGAGCTATAGACCAATATCACTCCTCAGCCATACCGACAAGCCCTTTGAACGTCTCCTGCTCAACCGCATCGCACCTGTGATAGACGAACACGTCATGCCAGAACAAGCAGGTTTTCGGCCAGGCAAATCAACAACAAGCCAAGTACTAACTCAACACATCGAGGATGGTTTCGAGAAGGGTTTGATAACCGAAGTCGGACGATTCGTCGATCTATCAGCAGCTTATGACACTGTTAATCACAGATGCTATACTCCATTAGATTTTGGAACTCACCAAGGACATCCGCTTGACTGACCTCATCAAAGGATTGCTTGAAAACAAGATGTTCTTTGCTCAGCTAGGAGCGAAGAAGAGCCGATGGCCTAAATTCAAGAATGGATTACCCCAAGGGAGCCTTGCTCGCACCACTTCTGTTCAACATCTATACCAACGACCAACCTAGGAGTGCAGAAACTTGTCGTTTTACCTCAAAGTTCTTCTTCTTATCGTGCAGATAGGCTGCTTCACTAAATTCCGCAAGGTCATTGTCTGTATATCGTTACTCGAACAGTGGGCAGACCAAGAAATGTTGCATTATCTGTAGTGCTGTTCCACAATCACAGGAAGTGTCCTGATCTACTTCCAAGTAGTCCCACTTCTGCCAGGAATCCTTAGATCGGCCGATTTTGCTTCTCAATTTGTTGAGACATCGTCATTCAGCCCATGAGGAGTCGACTCTCTTAAACTCCTTAGAGACTGTTTCAAGGGATTGCACTTTGCTTTAATAAGAAACTGGATTTAAGGCGGTTAGCAGCTGGTCTCTGTCCGGACATAGGGTGCTTTACATTAGATAATTGGCAGCTACGGTCTTGCATGCTCACTACACTATGGCGGATGTCTGGTGGAGCAATTCCTGCTAGGATGTATAATTTGTCCGTTGCAGTTGGGCGAAGACATCCTGTGATAAGCCGGTAATCGGCATTTAACGCTGGATAAAGCATCTTGGCATGGGTTGATATTCTTTCCCATACACGGCAAGAACACTCTGCACAGGAGTAGCACAGGGCAAGTACCGTCGATCTAAAGGTATGTGGGCGAGCACCCCGTCTTGTGCCAGTGAGTTTGTTCAGGATGTTATTGCGTGAACATTACTCTTCGTCTTCGTGATGTTGGTCTTATAAGATAAGAGAAAGTGCGGTCCAAGGTACCTCCTAAGTAGACAGGGTTATCACAATGATCCAGGGGTGTTCAATTCCTGTTGCTTTAAGCTGACGTTTGGCTTTGCTTAGATGGAAAGCACATGTGTCTTGGATGGATTTACACGATAGGCGGTTTTCCTCATAATAAGGATTGAGTTCATCCAAAGCTTTGGAGAGTCTCTCTTCCACAACTGTGAAGTTGGGGAGAAGTAGAGAACGTGAGAAGTAGAGAACCGTCTTGTGGTCTTCCCTGTTAGTAACTGCTCGCCAGTGAAGCTAATCTCTACACCACCAAACACTTTTTTTCCAAAACATCATTTCTCAATTAAGTATATCATGACTGGACCCCATCGCAGGTCTTTTCTAAGGTCTGTCTTGACTATTGCGTCATTGAACGTAGAGGGTTTATAGTGCAAAAAGTAACATCATTGCTAATAGCTGCTAATATGTGTAACAACCTCCAATACGATGCCCTATGTCTGCAGGAAACCCACAGAGGAATCGAAAACCATCGCCCAACCATACCAGGAATGGTCCTAGCCATCGAGAGACCACACCGACAGTATGAAAGTGCTATATATGTGAAAACAGGCTCCAATGTAGAAGCAACATCAATGTCTGCTGACAACAATATCGAAGTCCTCACTATTGAGCTCAGCTCTGTCATAGTTACATCAGTCTAAAAACCTCCATCAGTAGACTTCAAGTACCATCAATTCAGCCTCGGGAAACCCAACAAACCTCACTTCTTCATTGGCGATTTCAACAGCCATAGTACCCAATGAAACTAATAAAGACGGACAAGCTGTCGACATGGTCGAAGATTGGATAGACGGTCAACATCTACGTCTCCTTCACGACCCTAAGCTGCCGCCATCATTCTATAGTGCTCGTTGGAAGAGAGGTTACAACCCTGATCTAGCTATTGTTAGAGCAAAAACATCTAGCTACCAGTGTAGCAAGATTGTTCTGAACCCTGTTCCACTAACTCAACATCGACCAATCGGTATCCAAGTCAACGCTGCAGTAAGACCAAACAAAGCGCCTTTTAAGCGTCGCTTTAACTATAGGAAAGCAGACTGGCAAGGATTCGCTGATGACCTGGAGCAGAACGTGAAAAGGATTACTCCAAAACCCCATAACTATGATGAATTTGCCCAACTAGTGAACAAGACTGCCCGGAGATTCATACCCAGAGGCTGCTGGACGGAATATACCATAGTGCAGTTAGTGTCCACTGTAAACGGGCCTCGACCTTTTGCCCACCCACCAAATCATTGTGACATGAATCCATTCATAAGTTTGATCGTATGTAAATGATTCCAACTTCACAGGGCACCATCCAATCACTGATCAATGACATGCTATGGATGAGCGATTACCCACACACTGTGTGCATGAACATTGGCGAGTAGGCCTGTTTTTACACGTTGGAAGCCTTGTTAGAAATGGTCGTTTCGGATCTTTTTCAGCATCGTATGTCAACCAAATTACATCACCATGTAGAGAATAAGATTATCTTGGTTGTCAGCTTCTACGAAGAGTATAGGTCTAACCGTTTGACCATGGCGCCCTCTTGAATCTGCCCAGCAATCACTGGTGATTTTTGCCATAGAGTTAGCATTATACCCTACCAAAAATTTTCTGAATGTTCTATCATAATAAAATTCACATATGTTATTGATGATAATATATTCTACAATTAGAGCTTCTACCAAGAAAATCCCTTGAGCACTTTTCTCGCAACGACGTGAGTTTTCTCATGTCCTATGCGTTAAACACAGAGTACGCATGACATGTCATAGGCCTATTGAATGCACTGTGTGCACAGTGAATAGGGAAAATGGACAGTAACTGCAAGATGCCAGGCTTTTCGACGGAAAGTGCTAAATTGAAGCTGATCTTTTCTCAGCTAAAACAACTGCTAAAGGCGAGGAAGTTCGGAGAGGATCTCCCAGGAAATATAATCCACCGTTATGACCCATAACAGCAAGAAAACATGGTGTACCATCCGAAAGCTTCGAGGGGATCCAACAGAACCTCCACAGCAGCCAAATGTTACACCCAACCAAGTTGTCCACCAACTGCTTTCAAATGACAAGTGCAGCAAGAAGCCCAAGAAGATCTTGATATGTTCATATGTCTTGCCCATATGTGGTATTCGGATCATCACATTGTCATCTGCTCTGTTCGGTATGTTAAACCACCTCCTATGAAGGTTGAAAAAACCTCGCGTGATTTTCATTGAATCAATTCCAATACCCGTCCTCAAGTGAATCTTTTGTACCGTCCACTGTTCTATTGTGTATAATCCTGATAACAGCTTGGTGATTTTATATTCGACGACCATTACCTGTTCTGTCTGGATGAACTTTGCACACTTTAAAAGACGGGGTCAATTATGCACCGAGTAAAAACAAAATGACCCTGGTAGATTTAAGGGTTACATACACCGACGAAAATGAGTCATTTTATTTTAGCTCGGTGCATATTTAACCCCTATTTTTAAGTGTTGCTCTATTGCCACTAGGAGCATACCACAGACTCCGCCTTCGCTTGGTATAATCGATCCACCAGGAGAGGCGGGTTCGGAGGCGTCTTGAGCGTAAGTGGCGCAAATCACGTTCTGATGAAGACTACCATTCGCTTATTGTTCAGAAAAACAAACTCAGTACACGTGACTTATGTTGGTTGGAGTAACATGTCCTTTATTTTTCTCGTGCTTCGCGCACATTTTTCCACAAACAGGGCCCCGAGTTTTCATTTACCTCCGAACCCAGACCAACTCTCAACGGCCATGACGCGTGACGCTTACCGCTCGCAAGCTTAATTCCTAGAGCTTTGTGCGAAATTAGACAAGAATTGCCCCTTTTAACTACAAATTTGCCCAGTAAGTAACATTGTCAAGAAATCCTGCGGTTTATACCAGAGAATAGGTTTTTGGTGACAGGTTATAACTAATAAAGCGTGAGCGACATGTTAGATCAGTCCAAAAGAGGGTTAGGCCTAAGGTCTATACACAGGAAAATCAGGCATCTATGTTCAGTACTGTATGCAAAGCGTTAAACGAAAACCGTTAACCGGTAGTCTTTAGCCATCAGGCAAATTTTTCTTCACTTGCTAGTCCCTCCCGCCCTCGTGTTGAACCAAATCCTTGACGCACTACGTGACACATCGTTCTAAGAAACCAGACCTGTTTTGATGCTGATAGCTGATGGGTATAACCATCTTGTTACAAAGCAGAAGATGAGAGATTATAACATGATCTGCTTTCGTGCATCTATAGTATTGTTTATTCTGAATATAAAAGTTTCAGTGAAAAACTTCGGTAGATTTCTCAAATTTGGGAAAATTGGTATTGCCAGAAATGCTTCAAAAAACTCATTTTTTATTAGGTAGGGCCTATATTTATAAGCTCACTATCGACTTTCAAGTAGGAAAATACCCGGGGGGAAGTCTTCACAGACAAGGGGTATCACGTAAAAAAGGTGTTTTTTTTTTTTTTTTTTTCAGGATCAGGCACGGTACGTACGTATCTGAAAGTAACATGAAACTCGTAAAATGGACACGTAGAGTTACGTATGAGTTTCGTGACGACCACGCGATCTTAATCGCGGGGGCCGACGTTCAGGAGCTTATAACCCCAGGGGTGCAAATTCTTTGTGATTTGCGAGAATCACATTTACCTGAAATGACAACATTTAATACACGATTCAATGGGAGAAATTTTTCTCACACCGATGCTAAGAGAAATCACTCACTGCGAGAATCATTCGGCGATTCTCGTCGCATTTGCACCCCTGAGACCGCTCGGCAACTATTTACATATTTTAGTGCTTTAAAAAAATAATTGAATTGAGTATTTACGGTTAATCATTTTGAGTCACACGCATTTTTAGTGCACCCAAAATACTACATCGCACGTATGGCAAGCCTAATGTATATTAATTCGATAAACTCAGTTTATCGCCGATAAACAGTGTTTATCTCCGATAAACAATGTTTTTCGATAACCTATGTTTTTCTATAAACCGAGTTTATCGATAAACAAAGTTTATCAGTCGAAAAACATTGTTTTTTTAATTTATAAACTTTATTCGAAAAACACTGTTTATCGATTAACTCAGTTTATCGATAAACAAAGTTTATCAGTCGATAAACAGTGTTTTTCAATTTGATAAACTAAGTTTATCGATAAACTATGTTTTTCGATCGAAAAACTATGTTTTTCGAAAAACATTGTTTATCGATAAACTCAGTTTATCAAATTGTTTATCGATAAACAAAGTTTATCAGTCGAAAAACATTGTTTATCGATAAACAAAGTTTATCAGTCGAAAAACATTGTTTATCGATAAACAAAGTTTATCAGTCGAAAAACTGTTTTGACAAACCCTGTTTATCGATAAACACAGTTTATCAGTTGATAAACATTGTTTTTCAAAAAACACTGGTTACCGATAAACAATGTTTATCTAAAAACACAGTTTATCGGTCGAAAAACAGTGTTTTTCAATTTGATAAATCCTCTTTATCGATAAACATTGTTTTTGGAGTGGAAAGCATTGTTTTTCGCGAAAAAAAAATGTTTATATACATTGGGCTTGCCATACGCGGACGGTGTACCGCAATAAACAGATGAATCGCAACTCACTGCAAATCCAGTTCAAATGAGTTTATCGAATTGATAAAATAAGTTTACAATAACCCTAAACATCGTGTATCGCCGAGGGAATTTCCACAGCTCCTCTCCCCTCGACAAATACCTGGTACTCATGAAAGGCTAACGCAAAACTTCATGGCCCCGGGCTCATGTCGACGTAAATCGTGACTTTGGGGTGTCGTGCAGCAAGGTGAGATGAAACAGAAACTGGTGATGATCGGCACTAACAAGCATATCGGATGAAAAATGGCCATGCAGAAATTAAAGATGGCTTATTATTTTAACGTTACTAAGGGATGCAATTGTTCAACTCATTGTGTAATGTTTGTTTTTCTTCTAGATAGCCCTTCACTTAGAATAAGAACATGTCTGAATTAATTTCGCAATACAGATCTTTACTTTCAATGTTGAAAAGCATCTATATAGATGAAACCCCTTCTGAATGAATTTTTGCATGAAATGCGCCCGACATGCCCGAAGCGTACGGAAAGTGTAAAGGTAACAAAAACAGAGTTAATAGCATTACTAGGGATCATCCATTTTTCTCCTTCTCGATAGTCCCTTTCCTAGAATAAGAACATAATTTTACAATACATCAGATGGTAACCTTCAATGTTGAAAAGCATAGATTCTATTAAACCCCCTTCTGAATGTTTTTTTTTGTATGAGATGCGCCCGAAGCGCACGGCATGCAACAAAAAGGCGGCTAAATCCTCCCTGAATTCTGCTATTGTCTTCTTGTAATTTCTTGATGCTGCGGTTTCCTCTTTGCCTCTGTCCTACATGCAAAGCAAAATTCCATGGAAAGATCCCATGAAACAGATATTGCATGGAGAAAATGTAATAACCGATTCCATACATTGTAAAGAACACACATTCTCCTCTAGCTGATAGGGCTCAAATGATAGCAGTGCTAATTTGCTAAATATGATGTTTGAACTACTGCTACCAGAGATGGCGCTTAATAGCATTCCAAAGAGAAAGACGCCTAGTGCATTATATCCGCTCTAAAGTTTCTTAAGCCAAAATTGAATCAGCTCTTGAAGACAAATATACAGATGAGCTTGAAGAAACCTCAAGACCATAACCATGATAACGATCTTGATCCCCTTCATATGTCCAGGAGGCCCAGTGAAGCATGACAAGTCCTGAGAGACCTTACCAGCAAACAGTAAAAAAAAAATAATCACCCTATCAAGACCAAGGGTGCAACCATTAGAACGTCTTGAAACCTTATATAATCACTTCAAAGGACTTTTTGGAATTCTGGCCAGCAAGTCTGTAAATAGTAATTTCCCTTTCTATAGCTTCAAGGTATCTGACCAGTTACCAACAGCAGACCATTTACCAAGGACGAACTCCAGAAGATTGTCAAAAAGCTCAGTAGTTAAAAAAACACCTGGACATGACTACAACACCGCTTTCATAGAATTAAGCATGAGCTTTTCCAAGAACAATTGAGTTCGGCAATTGCAGGAGCAATTGGATTTTGGTATGGAATAGTAGATTAAAGAGGTATGTTGGAATTCATGTGATATGACACACTAAAGGGATACGTTGGGATAACGACACGGTTTCTTTCTCCCTTTCGGGCTCAGATTGGTTGGTATGTTTCCGGCGTCATGACTGTCATGTCGTGAACCTTCCTGATGACATGCCATCTCTGTCGATCCGAAGCAAGGTTATACACAGATGAAAGTGGTTGACCAACAAGACTGAGATTTAATCCTGCCCGTGCATCGTGTCCTTAGAGGAGCTTCAGAGCTGCCGAAGAAACTGAACAAGACTCTTGGTCCCGACAACATTCCTGCAGGAATCTGGAAGAATCCATTATTCCAGGATCAACTGTTAGAATTTGGTAACAGCACCTACATGGGAAACAAACCAGCTTCCTTTATAGTTCATCACTCATCTACCAAAGAAAGGTATTAATCTCCAACACTCCAAACCTACAGAGGAATCACACTGTCTACACTGGCATCTAAGATCTATAACTCAATGCTGTTCAACAGAATCACTCCTTCACATATAGCCCCTTCTTAGCTTAGACGGAACCAGAATGGTTATCAATTGTGGACGGTTTGTAGACTACTCCACTGCTTTTGACAGTGTTAACAGGGGTGTAATGCTGCATATTCTCACAAACTATGTGTCCCAGGTGACACTGTCAAAGCAATTGCCATCATGTATAACGACCCATTTAGCTTTGTGCAGACCGTGGATATACTCTTGCTCCCTACTGGTTGATTACATCCTCAGAGTCTTGACATCATGAACGATAAGGGACTCACCATCAAACCCAAGCGTTCTAGACGTCACCAAAGTCAGTATCTCACAGACCTTGACTACGCAGACGATCTAGCTCTAACAGCCGATCTGATATATGTGGTGCACAAGATCTACTAAATTCACTTGAGAATGCTGCAGACAAAGTCGGCTTACATCTAAATGCCAAAAGATGAAATATATGACCGTCAATGAGGAAGATAATCATCAACCTATCTGCACTACAGACGGTACCCAACTCAAAGAAGTCATGAAATTCAAGTATGTAGAGTTCTATGTTGCCGACAGCAGAAAGACTTCCCCCCGGTCAAAATTCGGCTTGATCCGATCTGAACTGGTTTCAAATGGAACTGCAGTGGAAATCCAGTTGATCCCGATTGCATGATGCCATTGAAATCATTGATTCCGTGATGGAAAATCGAACAATTTTCAACTAGGTTTTTACTGACGCAGTTGCAGCTCAGTTAAGACCAGTACAAACAGTTAAAAACAGGTTGTGAACCAGTTAGTTCCGGTCACGGAATGGAACAACTTCACCTGGGATCAACTGGAATTTTGACCTGGGCATTTAGTTAAAGACACTTGGAATGCTTGCAATAAACTACACTATCAGCTGACTATTGCAATGTGGTATCTCCCACCGGCAAACCAAGCTGAAGTTCTTCACAGCCTTTGTAAGGAGTATGCTGTTAATATGTTATATGGATCTGAGACCCGGACCAAGAAGAAAGAGCTACAGGATAGACTGGATGCCTTCTTATGCGAGAACAAAACATGTCCTGAAATGAGCACTTGACCAAAGCACAGATATGCGGAGATATCCCTCCAATTTCATCTTTGATGTTGCCCAACGCCGAGCACGATTTGCCGGTCACTGTCATCGTGCGATTGATCAAGTAGTCTCAGACGTCACATGTTGGAGGTTAGGGTTACCATGCCCAAATATGGGTCGTCGCCCTTTAACTGTACATTGATGTAATTGCTCGAGACATCCATAGTAGGATCCATCTGACATTCCCTTCTTAATGACGAACAGGGACATTTGGCGCTACATTGTGAACAGCATCTGGCTGCGGCCGCTAGATAGATCGTGTCCTTGGCCTCCCATTTGATCCTTCAATATTCCCCTGAAGAACCTTTTCAAGGCAAGTTACCTTAGTTGCCGTCTTGCAATGTGACCAAAATAACTAAAGGCGTGGTGGTTGATGTTGTCAAACAGACGTTATTTCGAAACTATGTTTATCAAGCGAAAAACTGTAGTTTAACGAAGTTGTAGTTCAGTCAGACGTGACCTGAATGAGAAAAGTTCATGATATATTGATGTGATATCACATTGGAGAGACTTTCGTCCTGCAGTGGATGATCATGTCTGATGATATGATGAATATGAGGATGATGAATAATGATGGATTAGATAGGATGATGAGGATGATGATGGATGTGGATGAGGATGATGAGGATGATATGAGGATAGGGATATTGAGGATGAGGATATGAGGATATGAGGATACAGGATACGAGGATACGAGGATACGAGGATTGGGTGATGGGAAAGAGATGAAGATATCATAGCTTCCCACAATGCATGCTTACCAATGGAGGTCTTTGTACAGGTACTGAGGAATCGTTAGTGATGAAACATGGCTAAATGATCACAAACTTGCATTTGTAGAGTGTTCATTCTAACGATTTCACATGACTACCTGTACAACCTTCCAATGGAGTAGCAATTGCATGTGGGAAGCTACTGATATTCTTATTGGGGGGGGTGATGGTGAGGTGATGATGAGGATGATATGCTGGAGAAGGAGAAGGCGGAGGAGAAGGAGGATGACGAAGAGAAGAAAAAGAAAAAAAAGAAGAAGAAGAGGAGAAGGAGGAAGAAGAAAGAAAACAACAACAACAAGGACCAAACCCATATTGCCCCAGGGGCTATACAGAACAACAATGGCTCCCGTGTGTGGTTGGGATAAATCAGACACTTCTGAATTAAAAAAAAGATCATACTTTTTTTCTGAGCATTGTATTGTATAATTCACGTAAATGAATAGGACGTCAGGGAGGAAAACTTCATAGAAAACACCAAATGTCATAAATGTGTAAATAAAATTGTTGAACATATTAGAAACGTATGCATGTCCGTTATTAAAACATCTTAAAATCAGGATAACAGCCAATATGGACGCCCATAAAAGATAAAACCGTCAAATTAAATATCTTTTTTGTAAATATGGTTATATCATCACCAATATAAATGTGTAGATTAAAGTGTGAGATATAATTTAGGAACCATTAGAAACTCATGTCAGACAGGCGAAAATTCAATTACATGGGCGCCGTCTACGATTAAAAACACGAATTACCACGAATGTCTGTAACTGATTATAGAATATGTATCATCCAAAAAATTATTAAAATATAAAGTATGAGTCATATTTGATTAATTATATGTATCATATTTCGATTGTTGTAGGTTTAAAGAGAACCTAAAACAGCTCTAAATGGAAGGCATATTACCATCGTTTTTCTTTGCAGTATGTTAACAAACATTAATAACAAATATAAGTTTCCAACAATTATCACATGATTAAAGTAAAATCTTGCATACTTTAATTTGAAAAAAAAAATGTTCTTACATATTATATAAATATATAAATATATTATATTATATATATATATATATATATATTATATATATATATATATATATATATATATTATATATATATAATATATATATATATATATTATTGGCCACGCTCACAATCAGGGCAAAAAAACCCACTATATTTCAAGCATAGACATTTAATTAAATTGCTTTCATCGGGACCCTTCTTTATTATATCCCAAACTATTTATCAGTTGTAAACCTATTGTCACATTTACTTTCGTATTTCGTATAATTCGGTGTGTTCTGTGACAACCTGAAAACTTACATGTTGTCCACATCTTTTAACATATTTTCAATATAATATGCGCTCTTATTCTTCACTTGAATGAAAACGAAGCGTCCATTGTCCACATAATAAACAGGCTCTATTCTGCATTCTGGATTTAATACAATAGCGGCACCGTTATAAGTTTATACAATGGTCTTAAAATAGCAATTGAAAGAAATACAAATATTAAAAAACATAATCTAAATTCCAATTTATTACATTTGTATTTAATTATTGAGATTTAATTATCTTCAAAATATACGCGGAGCAGCTGATATTAAAATTTCATAAGAACCAACAATGAATGTGAATATTGCGAGTTTTGTTGATGGTTAGTGAAGGAGTCTTAACCATGCAGGACTCAGAGTCAGGAGCGTCGGAAAATGAAGAGCGGCACCGTTATAATAAACCCAATACAATGAGTTTCGTCATAGTCTTCAATTTCTAACTATTTCTTAGAATTCAAAGACCAGTGTATACAACATATTGTCGATAACCGCTCGAGCAAAACACTTAAGCAATTACTAGCGCATGCGTCGTATTTATAGGGCTGTCTAATCAGCCGGGTAACATGATGGTGCTTAGCCTTTATCATCGGGCCTCATTCGCTGTCACTTTTCGACGCCCAACATCACTTAAAAGGTGATATGATACTTATATAGCGGTGTAGGCGTACTCGTGTATAGCATGATTCGCCATGCATAATGTTCATTGTTGTCTGTTTACATAGGCCGCTTGCAATATAAGGGTGGCTATATGGTAAAAAAATGAACAACGATTTAATTATAAAAACAAAGTAAAAAATGGAAAAGTACCAAACAAAAGTCGCCACCACTGTAAAGAGGCAAGATGTATCGTTGCTATCACCACTGTTTTTAAAATAAAACTGTAAAAACCGTCGTTTTGACTGGCAAAAAAAAGCTGGGACTCAAAAAGAAGCAGAACAGAACGTCAAATAATGGGGCCGTAAAAAGACCAACTATGTAGGAACGTAAACTAACGACGTAAAACCACAGCTTCCAACGTTATTGTTGGTTTTGATTTGCCAGTTAAAACAATGCCAATAATTAAAACGTTATTGCTATCTTCTCACATAATTTTAACGTTATAGCTATTACATCGTACAAACGTTGTGTTCATCTACCGAAGACAGCACTGGCACTATTTCTTGTCTAAATTTAATCATTGGTACATAAAAAGTAAAAAAAATAAAAATATTCAAAATGATTTTTTTTATAGTATAAGCAGCGATATTGGGGAGGGCTGACAAATATTGCAATATGAAAGCAACTATTTTTAAATATATGGATTATGAACAAAATGTTTCAAGACTTGTCAATATAGCATTATATATGTGTGCGTATCCCATTACCTAATCCTGCTATAAGGTTCAAAAAACAGTTCACCCGAAGACAAAAACAACTGATAAATTACTAACTTCAGAATTGCATTGAAGATGATATTGAGAAGCGGTGTTTATTTTTAACATTTAAACGAAGACAAAATACACCTTTAAAATTTTAAATTCTCTATTATTTCAGGAAAGCAAATAACCTATTTTGTTTAAAAAATAATAATAATTAAAAATAAGCGGTTAAGTTTTGCAATAAAATGAGTTCGCGCACTTATACATGATTAGTGATATCATACTGAATTTATGACCAGACTGAAAATGATGTGGAACATGACCGTGTATAGAGTCAAAAGTAAATTGATAATCCGTTGTGAAATCACCTCGGCTGTACTTTATACAAGATGATCCAGGCCCGTAACCAGGGACGAAATTTAGCAAAAGTGGACTTTTTTACCGAAATGTTAACATTTTCCCGAATAAAATAGCATCATTGGCGGACAAATGTCGATATATTATGACCTTGATTACAGGCAACCATTGAAGCAACATTTTTTTGTTTTTAAACATGGATTATGAAAAAACAAATATTTCAAGACTAATAAGAGCGAGGGAAACAAAGAACAGAACGGAGACGGAGCGGGTGAGAAAAGGCGAGAAAGAGAGGAAAAGAAAGAACGAGCCATGAAAAAAGCGAAAAAAAATGAGAATGCGATACTGTGAGAGAAAGACCCAGAATGGAAGCAGAAGGGACCTACATAGCTACAGAGGACACAATAAAAGATCACCGGCATAATGCATGGAAGCTTGAAGTGATACGAATAAAGGCCCTGACTAAGAGCAATATTTATTTCCTTTTCACCCATATCATCTTTCCGTTACGTCTCAAAACACGCGACAAACACGACAGGACAGGTGCGACAGCAATTTGTTGGCACACGCGCTGATTTACCGAATAGCGCGGCTCAAAATGGCAAAAAAAAAATCCACAGCGACGAAAATCATTTCATATCATTCAATACCAGGACGAGGGTTACCTCTATGCATTGCCAAACAAAATGATATTGCTACAAATAATCGACACTCTGCTCTCCAGGGCCAGTATAGGTCCAAACGCGTCACGCTCGTTTGCTGGTAAATTGAGGACAATTCGTTACTGCGGGGCTTTCATTAGGTAAACCGTGGGATGTCAGCAGCTCCGGTCCGAGGGGTGTAAATGTCTTCAGAATTTCGTTCTTCATAATACGCCCCTGTTCAAATTGTTTGTTATGAATAGACCCAAGTGGAACCGTGGCGTTTTGAATGAAAGCTATAAGTTACCGACCTACAGGTGATTCAAAAAGGAGTTTACTCATTTTTATTGTAGTTTAGAAAAACATCTGTATAGAATTTTCTTGTAAACTAATGTCATAGAAAGAGCAGTTCCTGAATGTCTAAATTAAAAAAAGGGAATTTTTGAATTTGGTCATGACAAACCCGAGTATACTAATTTGAATAAAAACAACCCATTTTACTGCCGTACACATCTGGATAAATTGCATCAGTCCCCCCCTGTAATTTCTATTTACTCTAAATCAACAAAGCCGCCATGTTTGCAACTTTCATTGTCCAAGTGTAAGTTTTACTTTATACTCATACTCAACTTCCATTCAATCAAAAGCAAATTTTGAAATGCTGAAAATTTAATGAATCGAATTTGGATCTCGCGAGACTCTATTACTGAATACTCTTGGAGACTTCGTTTCGCTTATAGAAACATGTTTGTAGTTCTGAACAAAATAATTGCAGAAAGGTTTGCGATGAAAAATATTATATTATACACTGCTTGATGAATAGAAAGATGGTGAACTTGATTAATAGTTTGATTTACGGTTCTGAGTATGAGCTAAAATGCCAAACAGACAAGTTGCAAATTCAAATGTGTCTGTCGTTCACGCTTTATTGATTTGGCCCTCGTGAATAGAAAATTATTGCCAAGTTTTATACCCAGATTGTTTACAGTCAGAAAATGAGTGATTTGGTTCAAAAGAGTATAACTTGGGTTTGGCATGTGCAAAGTTGAAACATTCTTATTTTTAATTTGACTTCAGAAATGCTCTTTGCGAGATATATTACTTTTACAGAGATTTCCCTGTATATGTTTTAATTAAAACACGACCAACAACAATGAGTAAACTTCTTTTTGGAATCAGCCTGTATGTCTATAACATGGTAACAACAACTAAAATTTTCAGGAAAACCAGCTTATACCAAGACCCAGAGATGCCCAGATGAATGAAAGTGATGGGAAATCTCTCTCACCCATTCTTTCGGGCCTTTCTTCGAACACACACGTAACGTCAACGTTCAGTGTCACGTTCACGTCCAGTCACGTCACGTGTGAACGTCACTTGCATTTAGGATCTAACGTTTTTTTAAACTTTTTCACAAATGTATAACCAAGCCACTTTCATGCCAACACCCTAGGAGGCTTGTAAATTTTTCTGTATTAAATTTAATTAAAATTAAAAAAGTGCAGTGTCGAGTTCGAAAGCAGCGGTTCTGAATTTTAAAATACCGCAAATTGCATCCGCGATCGTCATGATCAGTGATGTAAGAAGAGGCTAAATGTAGGTGGTGCCAATTATTGTTAAACATCTTGTGAATACGGACCGGTACCTCTAAAAAAATGGTCTTCGCGTGACATCGCTATGCACCAACGTTGTCGGGGAGCTGGGAGGGGATGGATAGATTCGACCCCCCAAAATTGGTACAGTGTGCGCCACCGGGTGAAAAAAAATCGACCCATTGTTTATAGTTGATTTTGTATGTTGCAATAATATAAATACCCATTTATATAGCTGGTTCGGAAATTTCGACCCATTTATATGGCCTATAGTTGGCTTTGAAAATTCGTACCATTTTAGTCAAAATGCCGGCCCATTATCATAGTAACTTTCCGAAAAATCGACCACTTTCAATGTGGATTTTATACGAAAATCAGAAAAATCGACTCCTTTTCATTGTAAACTATGAAAAATGGCCCCACTATAGTACCAGAACACGTGTGGTCTATAGTGGAAAAGTGCATCGTTAGACCGTCCAAATCTTGAGTTTGAGCCCCACTGTGGTCAACGTGCTTGTTTCCCAGGGCAAGATCCTTAATCTCAATTGCATCGTCGACCCCTAGCGAAATCTAGGGAGTTGTTATGAGGAATATTACTATCTAAATGGTGCTGAAGGCCTTGTGCGCTTGTAAAATATGTCTTTGAGCAGCTACCTATATAAAGAATTTAAAAAGTCTTGTTTTCCGATTTAATGTATTGTGTTTTCCTCTACTTGATGAGAGCCTGGCACTTGTACATACACCCCCTCAATTAACCGTGGGAAACAAACTTGCGGTTTTGCGATAGACGCAACAATGTATGTTGCAAAGCCCTTCAATGCTGTGTGCTAATATGATGGTTAACCACTAAAACGGGCGGTTTTTTGTTTATTATCTTTGTGACTGAAAATGGATTTGAGGGCTCAAATATCAGGACGAACAATGAGAAAAATACGGTCCTTCATCTGATAATCAAAAATCCGATACTACCTTCCGGGTACATCAGGGGTCCCCAACGACGATCGAACACGCACCTTTAAACAATGTCCAACTAATTCAAAATAACTAAATTCGCGGTTCTTCTCCTCGGCTTTCTCGCGGTTTGCGGCGTGTTGGTTGTTAGGTTCCGTGCGGAACCTATCAGCCGTTCCGTAAGCATTTAGTAAACTTGTCACCACCTTAGGGTCCCTTTCTGACTACCGACCACAGGTCGCTTTGCAACTAATACCAGGGCCCCTTTACTAGCTGCTTCAAAGTCCGCATGTCTTTTCTCATTTCATACCCCAACTGGAGGTGTCGCCTTTCCCAACTAACTTAGGTTCCTCCCCTCCGTTCCAATAACACCATGGAACATTTCTACATTACCTTTAACCCCCACATCCCTATCCATTATTGTCTATATGGCCATTCCCCAACTACCCATCCAACTACCCATGGTCCTTTTTGGTATTACAATGGATTCCGTCATGCGCTATAATGATATTGGGCAGAAGCGCTTGACGGAAACTAAATGGCCATACCCATTTACATACCATGAAACTCTACCAGATTTGCCCTTCTCAACACCCAGAGTTCCCTTTTTCCCAACTACCCCTGGGTTCTCTTTCCCAACAACACCAGGTTCCACTTTGCAAAGTGTTTTTGCCAATCACCACCACACCACCCCTACACCACACAACCCCCCCACCCAATGCAGGTCTCATTTTCATTCACCAAATTACAAAATAAAAAAAACCCATATTTTTTAATTATTTGTGTTCGATTCGATATTTTCATTATCTTAATTTCTTTTTAACTTTTAATTACTTACGAACGTTGTCGTATTTATGCTCAATTTTCATTGTTCATTTACTTATACTGTTTTTATTTAATTAGTTTGATAATACCACCCGCCCACATTTTTCCTGAACAAACTTACTTTCATATTTTATCACCGTGTATTTTTGTGTATTGTTCATAGCTTCTAACATAAATTTTATATTGTTTTATTTTTTTATTATTTTGTTTGCTTAAAAGTATTTTAGGTTTAACAAACTCGATCTTGGGGGTGTTAATGTACACTTTTAGTTTCAAGAGGGATAAAAACAATGGGCTCACAATACTAGAAGAATTA
>JAMKCH010013515.1:0-44322 GCA_023653785.1 Ophioderma brevispina | reverse complement strand
GTTCTAGTTAATGAGTGCGTTAGTGCGGATTTGGAGGCAAGGCCGGCGAGATAGGTTTCTGGTGTTGCCGGCGCACGTGGGAGGCAAGTTGTCCCCTCCCAATCACGGGGCCCGAACACAGACGGACTGATTAGGCGCTCGAAGGCGGTTACCATTATGGACCACAGGGGTTCTCGAACTGAAATGCCGCTTGGGAGCGGTGGCTCCTTTCCGTGTTCATAGTTTAGGGGAGGCTTCGAACACGCCCCGTTAAGGTTGTATTTTGCCGTGCTTGCGACATGCCGTGGCCCGGCCAACCGACATGCCGTGGCCCTGCCATTTAACTTAGTCTGGCCACGGACAGCGCTTTTCCCCTATAGGCCTTGGGTGAACTTCCTTACGCAAGCTTTCGAGTTTTAACTATAGGCCTTGCGTGACACCACGCGAAAAAAATTGGTGGGAAGCTTAAACCTCACTTACGCGTAACATTATTTAACCTATATAGGCCTTGTGAATCTTCATATTTCGCCGTTAACCAATAGAATTTTGTTAGAATTCAATTTGCTCTAGTTACATTCCACAATGCTTCTAAATGATTTTGGGACGTTCGCTCTGGGGACGCTTTTGGTCATAGGGCCTGGGTGAAATTTCCTTACGCAAAGATTTCTCACGTTTTACCTATAGGCCTTGCGTGAAATCACTGCGAAATTGGCGGGGGAGCTTAAACTCACTTACGCTTAAACCTTTTACTATATAGGCCTTGTGAATCCTCATATTTCGCCGTTGACCAAATAAGAATTTTTGTTAGGAATTCAATTTGCTTCGTACATTTAGAATGCTTCTAATTGATCTTGGGACGTTTTCCGCTCTGGGGACACTTTTGGTTTTCATTGCACTTGGCCGTTTTCCCCCGAAAAGGTGCAAATGCTTCTCATTGCATCTCGGACAGTTCCCGCAGGAGGCCAATGCCTTTTAACTGCATCTGGGACATCTTCCCGAAAAATGATGCGCTGCTTTTCAATGAATCTGGGATCTTCCGGAAAATGAGCGATTGCTTTAAATGCATCTGGGACGTCCTTCCCGGAAAATGACCGCGATGTTTTGAATGCATTCTGGGACGTCTTCCCGGAAAAATGACGCGATGTTTTGAATGCATCTGGGATGTCTTCCCGGGAAAATGACGCGAGCTTTTCGTTGCATCTCGGCCGTTTGCGACTTTACGTTACTTATTCTTGTGCCCTGGGAAAACTTCCGAGAGGCCATTCAAATGCACAATTTGCAAAAAAATGTTCTCAACGGCATCTGGGCGTTAACCAAAAAATTAAAAATGCTTTCAAGCATCGGACGATGTCAGCAAACGACCCGGTCCGTGTTAAGGTTAAACAAATCTATTATGTTCTGGAATCAAAATCTGAGACGTGTCGCCCTGACACCGATCGCAGTGAGTGTTTGCGCCGAGCGTAGCACGCAAAGTACAATTGACCTCTGCTGAATGGGCCAATGCGGCTAACGTATTTACGTTACAAGGACGCTTTGTTACTGTACTAGGTCAAGTGCAGCTGTTGTTTTGGAAAAATTTTATACGCGGTCAACGCACAAACCTTTTAGCGACGGTCTCAGATTTGATTCCAGACATAATCCTGCTAATAGTGTGAGTTGTAGATAGACGAGGTACGGGAAGATGATAATGCTAGGACGTGTGAACCTAGCCCGAGGTTGCTCTGGCTTTTTTCCGCTACGATAGCCCTTACTTAGGTAGGTACGGGACGCGTGCACAATGCTACATGAACGCGTTAGCGTGAACGAGCTAGCGTGAACCGAGCTACAGGTAGTCCAACATGTTAAAACGCAAGTAGGGACTGCAAATGATTGAAAATATGCTATGAGAATTGGACTGCATCTGCACTTTTGTGTACAAATTTTGGGGCAATGGGCCTCTGATATAACACTAGAATTCATATGTACTCAAGTTCAAGTGAAAACATTACGTTAGGAGTTTTGGGTAGGTAGTTAAACCTAAGACGGCCCAGACGCAATGCGGTGAACGAAAACGTGGTACCGGTCGGAAAGTGTTTCTTTTGTTGCATCTCGGCGTCAAACAACTATTTTTGGTCGCGAAAAGACTCTCATTTGCACCTGATGCATTGGCAGTCTTACCGAAAATGACGCGATGTTTTCGTTGCATTGGGCGTCTTTAAAGAAAATGATGGCGATGTTTCTCGTTGCATTGGGCCGTCTTCCCGGAAAATGACGCGATGTTCCGCGTTGCACCTGGAACGTCATTCCCGGGAAAAGATGCGATGCTTTTCACTGGCATTTCGGACGCGTTGCCCGCAGAAGGCGCAATGCTTTAATCAGGCGGGGGCCACTGTGTACAAATGCCCATCGACAATTTTCGATATTGATGGTGATAGCGCCACCATTTTCGATAAGCTACTTTTATTATTATGAAAAAGCATTCATGACGTAAGGAGCATGACGTAGCATATAGCGCCACGCACGACAATGACGTAGCGTAATAGCGCCCGCACGACTGGCGACCTATAAGATACAAATTTCATTGCAGATCAGTGGCAAGTAAGCATCCATTATTTATTTATTTATTTATTGGATCCATGTTCTCATGTGCATTCGAACGCGAGGTTCCTATTGCATTTGGGCCGGTCTCCGGAAAATGACGCGATGTTTCTGTTGCATCTGGGCCATATTTCCAGGAAAGACGCGATGTTTCTCGTGCATCTGGGCCGTCTTCCGGCAAAATGACGCGATGTTTCTCGTGGCATCTGGGCCTTTAACGACTGTACGCTACGTATTCCTGTACCGGGAAAAACAGCCGAGATACAATGCAAATGCAAAATTTGTTTCTCATTGCATGTGGGCCGTTAAAAATAGATAATAGATTGCCACCTCGTTGCATTTGGGCCTTCGGTCGGCAACACGACCCGGTCCGTGTTAGGGTTAATGATCACCACTGCACTGAAAACAAATGCAAATAACCTCCTAAATTTCCGCAGTACATCAGTAAAAATAGGAAACCAATAATTGGGCAATTACAGGTCAGGGAATTGAGGACTTTTAAAGCTAGAGCGCGGATGAAAGAGCAGGGTTCTGGTTTACCCAGAAACATGTTTTTGAATTTATGAAAATCGGTTAGCACATTGTGCCGCATACGTTCTTTATAAAACCCTATAGAGATATACAGTTGTTTACTTGTTGTTTACTCATGTTTTACATACACTTAATCAGAAATAAACATCACTACTGTCCAACATATTTTTGACTTTGAGAGTGCTAATGGGTGATGTATTTTATTGAATCTCCTCTTATGAGCAAACTGGAAATGTATACGGCATTTCATATTAATGTTTCAAATTTGTTTATCAAGTTTGTTTTAACATTTAACAATTATTTTTTTACATGTAAACAATTATTTTAACCTTACTATATCCAAAACAGTGTAAACATTTCAATAAATTAGGCTTTAAGTAAACCACACTCAAATCATCTTACAACCAAACGAAATTTTAGCCTGGAATACCAGTTTAGACAAAATACAACAAAGTTGTATCTGCCATTTGTATAACAACACCATAATGATCAAATTATATTCCGACAAAAAGAAATTGGAACTCGTGTGCACAATCTCCTAAATACTTTCCACCACATATAACAATCAAACTTGTTAAATTATTTGATAGCAACCTTATGCTTTTGTTTACTCTTTGTTACAGTTTGTGATTATATGAGGTGTAACTATAATAGAAAGTTTGAACATTGTTTTAATCCAATTTTTGATGACGAGATCCATCATGTCCACCTTCAAACAGTCTAACCAAACTCAAAGTTGCACGATTTTTAAATATCTTTTAATCCTAGCACTATAATCTATGGCATCATTTAATGCTAAAATAAATGGCATCCCATGTGATGTTAGTTGTTTACTGTATTGAAATTTAGGTCTTCAGTGCAGTCCCTACGTTGCTCGACACTTCGTATTCCCGGGCACGCCGGTGCTACGACTAATAGTACAGAGGATATCGCGGGGTTTTTCCGACGGGAAACTGTCGAAAAGTTTTTAAAATACTTCACTTACCGACCTCCAATTGGTATATTCCGACTCCTTGGGTGTTATTATCATGAAATAATAATTATATATAAAAAACAGCAATCTGAGGTATTTTGTAAACAGGTTCTGACATGTTTTTTTGATGTGGAATTTTAATAACGGCAATTTTATATACTTAGTGCCTTCAATTTTCTTTCATTTTGCAGTCATTTTATTGATACCAAACATTCTCGTAAAGTACACTGACATGAACTTGCACATCCGTTAGAAATAAGAATCAGGGCCATTAGTATGATTTGTAAGTCAAGGTGAGTAAATGTCCGTTTTAAAATTTTGTAATGGACCCTGCATCGCTATATAAACTTCAATTCTCTGACCTAGTACACGACAACACCCCAATATGGAGTGTCTAGTCAGAGCACCTCGGACTGTCCCTAGTACAGAACCTTATTACGTCGTTTTTTGATTGGTGGTCGGCACGACGTAACGGCCAATAATGCATTGACAAGCCGGGCAATCAAGCACTGTATAAAGTCTATAGACTCATGGACTTGCGACGCAGTTCTGCTCGAGTTAATTAACCAAGAAACCTAACCCTGGCCTGCAGTATTTATCATGCACTACGCACGGTACTTGTTATTTATCTCCTGCAATTCTGTTTCTTCGATGAAATAAATATTTTTGTAGAATTTTTGAGATATTTTCTTGTCGGGATTCGTGTTACACGATTTGACTTATATGTTATACTAGAAATGAGGGGTGCTTCGTAAATGTGAAATGCAAGATTGATAATGACCTCATCGACAATGACATGCCCGTTTCAGATACTCCTTTGACTAGACTGTCCCTACTACTACATCCCATCGAATGTGTGTCTTCAGCTTTGCTCAGAACAAACCCTCAGACACACAAGGACATACTACACCCATCGAATGTGTGTCCTTCAGCTTTGCTCATCCAACCCCTCAGACAGAAAAAAAAACCCATGGCCAGACATAGGATTGCACAGCAGCAGTTTTTGTTGACATCATTTTACTGTTTTACTTTCATTTATCAGAGTCCCTACTTGAATACCAAGACTGTAATTACTGGACCATGTATAATTGCAATTGTGTGTGCACTCTTGCACGCAAAACAATAAACTACATGCTTGAACCTCCCATTCAATAGTAATCCCAATATGCATAATTGATGGGGTGAGAAGCAACATACTCCATTGACAATCTTCCTTTGTTCTCATGCCAATAAACAGAAACTTCTGGATCTGTGTTCACAATTCCAAATTTCTCTTGATTTTTCCTTGATAATAGAGGCTTGGAAAAATGTTTCTACGGATCGATTGATTATGTGTATAGTCTATGTTATTCTAGTAATCATGCTCATATATTTGTATTTGGAAGACTGAGCATTTAAACCAATGGCATCTGGTGTCCCTACACTGCTAATGGGAGATGTAATAACAGTGGGTTTATACACCTTCCCTGTGTTAGTGGTGATATCATGATATCCCACTAACACAGATTCGATCTGTGTACCCTACGAGTACGACTACGTATATAGTAATCAAGAGAAGCTTTTAAGTTTTGCCCTTACCCAATACGGATGATCCTACTTCAACTTAGTACGGCCTTCAATCACTGTCAAGTTGCGCTGTGTGATCTAATTCTAATGTCATTGAATGTACGTGAGTAAACAACATTCTACAACAAACACACTGTATTCCACACCACAACCACCTGTTCTCCCCTGTCAGCAAAAATTGCAGTCGCAAAAAATGACGGCAAAGCAGAGTTTTAGAAAATTTGTACCTCAGTCTGGCAACACAATATTTTTAACTATTCTCTTGATTAACACGATTTTTAGACGTTTTTAAGGAAACTGGGAGTTATTTTGATACTCTCAATTTGTAATATATCAACTGCTATTTAATTTTTTGTTTAAAAGGAAATTACAACGAAATCATAACAAGCGATTTTTCTTTATAATATATGCGATTGGTCTTCTTTAGAGTGTGGTCATATTTCAAGCCAATCCAACAGAGCTTTATCTAATTAGTGACTCCAATTTTGTAAATTGATCTGGTAACCCTTATCGAAAGCCCGTAGCTCTTTAAAATTCACACCAAAAATTCAGCATGTATGTCAGTACGTTATGTTCACATATGTGACATAATGATGTTTTTTTGTATATGTAAGCATTTCCAAGTCTTCTGTAGCTGTATGGCTATGTAATTTGTAAGCTCTGTCTACCTTTTTCCGAAAAGATCAATGTTTCGGCATCTCTAGTGCGAAAGGCTATAACTTTTAGGGCAGATGATCTCGAAAGTGGAGGTTAGAATCTAACTAACTTAGTCCTTAATTTTTCTAGACCCGTTTCGTAAGTTTAGTAACAGAAGTATAAAATTTTTAAGACTTTGCAGTCTTTGGTCTTTTAGTACTCATCATGGGAATGTCTTAGGCCACCCGTGACGTTTTTGACCCCCTAATCACTGAAAAAAGAAACTGCTACGCATATACGTATGATTGAATGTCGCCAGGCGGTGCAGGTGTCGTCCTCATTACTGAATGGCGCACTAATTATAGTACTCGACCAATTTCGCCTGATTAGCGAGGTGGTGCAGGAAGCCCATTTCCCGGCCGATTCCGGGCAAATTTGCGACAAGCGCCTTCCCATAACCTACAAAACGGACTAAACGCCTTCATTAGTGTATTGGTAGGGTTTTAACCCAAGAAATTTTGAGTGGGAAATTTCTAACTAAAATTGTTTTCATGGAAAGATAATTATTAACTTAAAAAATGAGTGGTCACTCATGTCTTTCCGTGCAAAAGTTGGCCGAGTTATGGACATGTATGTGTGCCAGATTAGTCAAAGTTTTTGTGACCGACAGTGTCAAATGCCTTTGCTGTACAACACTGTTTTATAGGCTTATTTTTGACAACGGAGGGTCAATTTTACCAAAATGCGCTTTATATTTCCATAACATCTAGTTATCATAACATGTAACATAATATCAAAGATAGACATATGGTGCTTTTTTTCCCATTGGCTTTGGTATTCTATATGTCCAAAACACAAATTTTGTGATTTCATAGGATTACACAGTTAAGAAGGAGTGTACGGTCAAACTTTTGTGAGTTTAGATTTTTAAGCCTGCCCTCGCCTGCTAGCATGTGGTCATTCCTGTATTGGGCTTTATCCGTAAAAAAGGGGGGTGGTTTAAAAGCAAATTGGTTTACACCATCGGTCTCTCTTTTTTATTATTTGATTTTTTCAATTTCCCCTTATCGGGTCGTTGTAATGGCGAATGCTACGGAATAAAGCGCATACTCCACTAAGTTGCACTTATTCAGTTCCAAAATCCTAAAACTGTTCCTTAAAATTAAAATTGCCACTCCGACTTACCCTAGTCCTGATGACATGACTAGATAGTCTAACTTTTTATGGTTGATGTTATTCATAGACTATCTAGTCAGGAGTGATGTTGTAGTGAAAGTGCCATTTAAGCAAGAAAGATCACCGACAGCTTTGCTTAACTGTACAGCTGCAAAGGAAGCTTAAATATTCATTATTGCAATAAACGTTATATTGTAGCATTCTTGAGAGTCTTTGGCATCATGGGATAACCATTTTTCAGATTTAAAATTCACATTATGAAATTTCGTGTGAAAATGACCTTGTTGTGTTACATTGGGCTGCTAAATTTGGCAGCATGTGTACTGTTGCATGAAAGTTTGGGGAACAAATTGTAGCATCGGTTACAAAATTGGTAAGACAATTATTCTACAGACTCTAGAGATGCTATGTATGGCAAAGAAAATTATTCTTTTTAGTTAGGAAATATACATCTCAAAACATCTCAAACCTAAATGGCATTGGAAACTCCACAGAACAGTTGTAACTTATGGCACAAAGATTATGTCCAAAATGTTAAAAGATGATGCCATAGGTTACAATTATTGGAACTAGATCTTACCCCCCCGCGTCCGGACTTATTATTTCTTCACGGCCTGTGAAATGTGGATGGAATATGTTTATGTTAGATTTTATACCACACGCCTCACTCCTTCCTTTTCTAAACTGCTTACCCCCCAAAACTACAAACCCCTCTTGCTGGAAAATACCCCCAAGAAATTCCCCTTTCTCGTCCTAGGACGGGTGTTAATATTAAAATTTGTTACCTATTGAAAGCATTATATAATACTCCGGTTATACCCCCGTGCCATAGACAATCAATGTACTAAAGTATAGCAACGGGGGGGTATAACAGGAGTATAGAATATAGGGCCAATTAGCGTCAAGCTTATATTATACTCCTGTTATACCCCGGTTCCATAGACATCACTGTATAAAAGTATAGCACGGGGGGGGTATAACAGGAAGTATGTAATATAGGGCCGCTTTAGCGTCAAGCTTATATTATACTCCTTTTATACCACGGTACCATAGACAATCGCTGTATAAAAGTTATAGCAACGGGGGGTTATAACAGGAGTGAGATGTAAATAGTATCGACAATAAGTTTTAATTAATACCGCCGGAGGACGAGAAAGGGGATTTCTTTGGGGGTAATTTATAAAAGCAAAAGCGGGTATTTATTTTTTAGTAGTTTGGGGGTAAGAAGAAGGTTAAAGAAGGGAAGAAGGAGTTAGCGGGTTGGTATAAAAATCAAGAAATAAAATGTATACCACCCGTTTCATGGAACCATTGCAAATGAAGAAGAAGGCGGCGGGTGGGTAAGATCGGGTGTGAAAGTAGGAGGCCTAAATCTACTAGTAAGAAAAAATGAAACTTTCCAATATTTAGGGGGGTTTATTATTCTTAAGGAATTAAAGCGCATATCCCATTAAACCGGCTTTATTCCGTGAAAAATACGGAGCTCCAATTAAATAAGGTCTATAGGGCTATAGCATTCGTACTTTAACGCGTGCTTATTCTGTTTAACAGCTTTTAACCGCGAAAGTGGCTTAAGGAATTGGCTATCTATTTTCAGTAAGCTAGGGGGTCAAAGTGTGACGTCCTATTTTACGGGGCCGGCTTCAAACAAGATATTGCCCTCATCGGGGTGGCTTCATGTACTCTTAGACTTACAATAAGGAATTAGTAATTTTGTGTGCATGTATGATGTTGAGTTGACATTGTTTGTCCCGGGCCTCTAGGCTCGTGTATGGCAGGGGCAAAAATAGCCCGAGGTTGCTCGGCTTTTTCCGCTTACGATAGCCCCTACATCTCCTCTCCCTAAGCTGAAGCCGCAGTTCATGCTAAAACGAGGATCATGTTGTGATTACGCTGGTTCCCGCCGACTTTGGTCTCATCACTTCATAACTGGATAGTCTGAGCCATACAAGGCGCAGGGCACCAGCGTGACGTTGGGATTTTGTACGGTTAAGAAATCACCGTTTCAAAATCATTAGATTTTAACCATGAAAGGAAAATCAGTCAAGGAAACAATGTGCGTATAATATAAAAATAATTTAGGACTACATCAAAGGTAAAGATTTCAATAAGTGCTGTATTTGTACTGATTCTGGATTTGCTTATTCCGCATCGGATCCGCTGCGCACCCATCCCGGTTTTCAAATAGAGAAAGGCACGTAGCGTTGTTAGGAGGTAGGTACGGACGACGTGCAACGCTTCGTGAACGAGCTAGGGCAAAAAGGGGTCACAATGTAATGTATTGACAATACTATATTGTGACAACACATTGTTTTTGAAAGCAATGTGTTGCTAGTCCTGATGATCATGACTAGATAGTCTTCACTTTGGGATGAATTCAGTATTCTGCCACCACATCCTTCAACATGCAGTTTATTCCGTTAAGGCTGCCAAATTCATAGGGTGGTGGCAGAATACTAATTCTTTCCCTGTTATCATAGACTATCTAGTCATGACGAGTTGTGTGTAGTAAAAGTGCCATTTAAGCCAGATACATAGTCAGCTTCTGCTCTAACTTTTACAGCTGCAAAGTGGCTTAAAAATATTCATTATTTGCAATAAACGTTATAGGCATTCTTGAGAGTCTTCTGCATCATGTGATAACCACTTTTCCAGATCTAAAATTCACATTATGAAATTTTCAGGTGAAACTTACCCTTGTTGTGTCTACATTGGGCTGCTAAAAAACCTCAAATTTGCGTACAATTTTGTCACTCCAATGTACAATTTCAAGAAGCTCTAACCAAAACAAGGAGGTAGTTTGAACAATGCAAACTATTTTATTGTAAAGAGAGGTGAATAATTTAACATTAAATATAAGAAAATAACAACTGGGCTTATTTTTTGTTGTAGATATGGACAAGTCAAAATTTTTGTCACTCAAAAAGGCCAAATTTTGGCCAAAATTGGCCAAAAAATGGACTATATCTCAAAAAGTGTGTGATTTTCACCATTTTATCAGAAACTGCTTGTAATTTTACCCTAGAAAACATTACATTGATAATATTTTTTAGTTGTTTTCACATCTAAATAATTTTTTCACACCTGTGTCCGCCAAACGCAAGTCAGATCTTGAATGCTGTCGTATGTAGAAATATGTCATGTTCAGAGTATGTACATCATGTACTCTTTATTGTTATTGTGTAATTGTACTCTTTTACAGAACATGCCGGGTTGTCTGATGATTTGAAACTTTATTTTTTTTGATGAAGAGCATTTTTTTATGCAAATAATGAGTTTTTTTTTTAAAATAATGAACATTTTCGGCGGCAGGTTTTAGAGCATGTGAGCGGCGGAGCCAATAGAAACAGACCTTTAAGCAAATAGTTACTTTCAAAACAAAAAGCAACGTTTTAATGTTACGACCCTTTTGAGGCTTTTGGCTTGCTAATTAGCAATGCATTGCTTTTTGAAGGTCTATTGCTTACCTTAGAAATGTGTTACTTTCAGCAAGCAAGCCAAAACGTCCATATTGGTTACAACGCGTTGCATCCAGCAAGCAAGCCAAATGGGTCATAACGTATGGTCTGAATGCGTTATCAAAAGCTCTATTTCAACTGGCTATCTTAGCAATGTGTTGCTTTTCTAACCAATCAGAAAAGTGAAAAAAGCAACGTGTTACTTTCAGCTAGCCCAAAGGGTCATAAGGTATTGATCACAATGTGCTACTTTTTGAAAGTGATGCATTCCCTAAAGATCTAATTCAATCGGCTACCTTAGCAATGCATTGCTTTAAAAAGCAACACGTCGCAATATGTTATGACCCTTTTACCTTGCCATACTTGTTCAAGGAGTGTTGGTCGTTGACCTAGCTCCTTTGTAGCATAACAGGCTATCAGTGCGGGGAAATGCCCTGACCAATGATCTTTGGTCGGGTGATGTGTGTGTGATGTACAAATTGGAATTTGGCGCCTGATTAAGTGAGTGGTAAGACTGCTCTTTCAAATTACTCCCTAGTGTGAAAGATTACATTTGGAGTGAATAATCAAGTAAAAAAAATTGGACTTTGCAGCAAAATCACTGAAAAGTGAAATTAGTTCTGTTTACATAACATCATCAACAATGATATCCTGCAGTGCAGCTGTATCTCAAGAAAATATCTTGAGATCAGATCAAGAATTTATTAAATACGAGAAAACAGCCAGCACTCCTTAGACTGTCCATAATAAGTTTCACACCAGTTGCAGGGAGTGTGTGCCAAATTCAACAACCATGACCGACAGGGACTTCACACGACATGTAATAAACAAAACAGCACTGGCATATTTTCTCAAAATATAAAATTAGGGTTAGGGTTAATCATTTCAGGTTAGGGTTAGTGTATACAACCATACAAAAATATCAATCTTGAAAAATTGTGAGGGTGCACAGTTTTTCAAATGCAGTGGTTCCAATGATTGTAACCTTGCACTGTCATGTAGTTTTGTATTTAATACCCTTGGTATTTTTTGGCCTATAAAACTATGGCTTTCACTGATTTGGTTGCCCAAACTGCACTCTCACTTTCTGTCTGTTTTTCCTCATTTTTGGGGGTTTCAAGAAGGGATAAATTAAATGTTCAAACATTTAAAAATATAATATATATTATTTGTAATTCTTTTATCAATTTGACATGTACAAGTTGGATTTTCTGATTTGTGATATCTGACAAAAGTCGTCTTTTGTAGGGGTAGGGGTAAAACACAAGTTCATAAATTTAAATTCCATTGCAACAAAAGAAAAAATAAAAGAGCCAGAGGCTCTTTACTGAAATTAAAGCCACTATCAGCATTTTTGGTCCCCCGCCAACTTTTGTTGGCGAAGGGGGACTATAGAAATGGTAGCTGTCCGTGTGTGTGTGCATCCCGCGCGATATCTTTGGAACTAAGCAAGTGTGGAAGTCCATCTTCGCAACATAGATGTATCTCAAGTAGGCGGTGGGTGGGATACAAAGTGGGTCATGTGACATGGGTCAAAGGTCAAATGTGGTCAAAAATAGGGTCAAATATGGGCAAAAATAGGGCTAAATCGCTATAAAAAACGTTGTCAACACGATCTCTTTTGTTGGAGCAGTATGGGCAATCCGTCTTCGCTATGTCACATAGATGTCACTCAAGTAGGCTTGCGGATGAGTTCGGAGGAGGGTCATGTGGCATTGGTCAAAGGTCAATGGAGATCAAAAACTACAAACCTTTCAGTGCCGAAAATTGAAGGTCATTTCAAGGCATGCGAGGTCATCCAATGTCAAATCATTAACCTGTGTAGGAGGAGAAAATGGTGGGTAGTGGTAAATTCAGTACCAACATTTTGAAAGTCATTATATTTTATCAATTTTATACATTACGAATGATCCATACAGTGCATTTTTTGTGCTCAAAAACAAAAGCCACCGGACACCCCTATGCCACATTAAAAATTCCGGTGCGCCCATGCATAGTAGCGGTCCCACGCTAGCATAGGTACCTCACTTCGCCATGGCATCCATGATCCTTGCTCTTTTTGTGTCTCAGTTCGGGGCATGTTGAATTTTATTGGGAATTTAACATAATTTTTCCCCATTATCGCCTACTTATTGGAGACATATATTTGTATATCGCATCGGGAGGGGATGTTTTGTACAACTACTGTTCATCGGAGCTTTGGTGGATTGGACGTGTGATGATGTTTTGTGAAGATTTTTCAAGATTGGAATTTGGAGGATCAGAATTCGGAAGTTCTGAATTCGGAAGTTCAGAATTAGGAAGATCAGAATTCGGATGATGTTGATATAAGTATTATGATATCCCTTCACATGGTTTGCCACGCGAGCCTCAGGCCGTTTTCGAGTCGCTCGTTTTGCGGGTATTAAGTGGGCTTCTTCCTTGGCCAGGTTTAGGCCCCCCCGGTGTCAGTCCACAATTTGACCGCAAGGGCATGGTGGGAAAGTGTGCCCTTGTGTCGTGTCTGCTCCTTCATTTATTAATTTTTTCTTTGCCCTTGTTATAGCCCGCGGTTGCAACCATGTCATCTGTTTTTTCTAGTGTATTTCCATCTCGTGCCGATGAATCTCTAATTTTTCTCAAGATTTGGGGGGGTGCCCTGCGTCTGTCTGTCTCGTCCACCTTGTCTCTTGGCATTTTACTTGCTACATTGGATATCCAGGTTCTCGGCACGGGTTTAATTATATTTATAACATTCGCTGCATGTTGTCTGACTTTTGATGTGAGAAAGAAAGAAAGATGTATTCTACCGTGCCACTCCAGCCGATGTTTGAGTGTTAGCGGTTCCTTCGAAGACAAGACAGGAACCCTCCTGAACTGTGTGTGAAGTGCTGTTATGGTTCAAGAGAAGGGACCTGGATATATAACACTGTTTGGTAAGATCCAGAATCCAGAATTTGGACGAATTAGATTTGTATATGGAGAGAAAGACAGATGATTACGACAAGGCTACACGTTCCATCTCTGTCAGGGAATCTCCCTCCGGGTCATCGACCAGCGATGACTCTACCCAAATATTTCTACCACCAATCCCAGACCAATCAAGATAACCTTGATTATAGTCTACAAGGCGGATACTAATTACCGTGGTTGCAGAGGCAACATAACAGTTTATAGGGCACGTTCGCCCAGCCACACTATCTTCTTATGCAGATTACAGGCCTATGAGTGATGTGAATCAGAGTGGATCAATAAATTTGATGGGCTTATCTATTCACTTCCTTCCATTCATGTGAATTGGAAGATTATTCAACGGTTGTAGTAGTCGACAGATTGCCGCCTCTCTACAAGTTGTTTAAGTAATCAAACCATGGCTTATGTACCGGTGGTACCGGTAAGACCGACGGCTTCACGGCTATCTACCCTTGAGGTAGCCAGCTGATGCGAATCAAGGTATTAACTTTGAGTACTTCCTTCGGGTCCTATGATGATTGATTCTATATCGTGAGCAGTCGGGCTGTAACATATCTCCGTAGAGTAATAGATATAAGCCGCTATCAACGGCATCCGTGGTGGATGCATAGATTATGATGGTCTGAGTTAGGCAACCGTGGTAGCAGTCATAGAGCCCATCGGCCATTGTTAAGACCTTAGTTATGTTGATAGAGAAATGGACAACGGTACCGGTGGTACCCGTAAGACCGGAGGTTTTTTTTTTAATTTTTCTATTTTTCTTTGACATGATGATGATGATATAGAATTAATGAGTGTCATGATTATTCTAGGGTCTGTTCTACTACTTGACGACCGTGCTTCACGTCCCGTGGTTTAACTCGGTTCTATTACTGCAAGAACGGCCGCTTACTGTATTAAGACGGGTTTGAATGAGGTAGTTATACAAGTTAATGAAGTTCTTTCTACGGCGATTTATGGAGTTAGACATTCTTTCAACACGAGTCAGAGTTTTTCCTCCACGGCTCCGAGGCAAAGTTTAGAGTGTCGATGAGAGGTGTTTATTCAAGACGAGCATATTTTACTCCGCCTCTTTTAGGAGAAAGAGTTTAACAGTCCAGCATCTCCGTCTGCCTAACCGATCGCTGGGCTGTTACCGTGGTTATTCTGTTGGGAAAGGCTTCAACCGTTCTCAGTCGAGCCTAACGTCGGGCCGTCACCATGTTCTCCGGACGTAAACGCTTCTACCTTTCCTGCGTAGAACCAACGTTCTTATATAGTCAACCATCGGACCGTTGTCTACCATATTTAACCGTTCATTCTCCGTCTCCCTACCAGTCTAGTCAAGCGTCTAGCCGGCGTCGTGCTTTCAGAAAGTTCTCCTCTCCCGGTCACCTAATCTCGTACAGGAAAGGTGACGAAGATTCCGTTGTATTTTTCTTCTAGCCGCCGCTGTTGACTGCCCGAGGTTGTGTTTAGGATGCAAGTCTTCGGAGAGTTATTCCAGTCATAGTAGTTGGTGTTATCCGTACAGAGATGCTCTATCGTTAAGAATTCTTCTCCACCCGCCTAGAGGGTTCATTCAGTAGCAAGAAAAGACATCAAGATTTCCCTAGGCAATATTTATGAAAGTTTTAGAGGCTCCTTCGGATAGTTTTTCACGTCGGGGAGGATTCACGTTCTATGATCAGAGGGATACTTCTGGATCAAGACTAGTTGATGACTTTTTTTATCTCTTTATACTAAAGATCCAGATTCGATTATGTTATAGAAGGCAGTTTCTACGCCGACGGGAACGGTCCTCTGGCAACTATGACATAGCCTCTTTTAGCGACTCTTTATAAGAGTTCAAGTTGCATATGTTTATGATTTTTCGAAATCAAGAGGTAAGATGATGCTGATTCTGCAATGTAGTGTTTAGAAATCTATAGCTGCTGGTAAAGTAAGTTATGTCTGCCTCCCAGGATTGTGAGCGGGAAACTTAAAGTGTATGTATGAGATATCTTTAGAAGTAACCTATCCGGAACTGGTTTATTCTTCTCAGACTCATTTCTTAAGATTCATCACAAATATGAGCCTACCTCAGGAACCAGCTTCCTCTTCCTATTGCAGGTCAAGCTGAGATTCTGAGACTATCAACCACTAGGCTAATGCTACCCACTCACTGACTTTTAGTAGAAGTATACCAGTTTTTAGAGCGCACTGGTGAAAGATGAGGTAAAGATTCTGATTTGATAGAGGATACCAAAATGTGAAAGATCCAAGATTTGGTGCGCCTTATTCCGATGTCAGCTCTTCTTGAAAAAGTACTTGTTCCTGGGTTGTCGGCTGTGTTGGTTCATCGAGGTTTGACATGTGATTCGACTATTCTTCCAAGAACTTAGTTACAGTTCTGCTTCACTGTAAACCTTACATGAAACAGTTGGTGAAACCTCTTATTCCTGTGTTGATCTAGTTAGACTATTGATGAGTTTGAGTCTTTTGGAAAAGTTATCAAAAGACTCCCATTTAAGAGGATTCATGGGTCTTCGATACTGTGAGGAAGATTTCGATGTCTGTCAAGGTTCATTTGGTTCCCACTCTTTCCTGGGATTAGATGAAGTCTGAGGAGAAGATTTCCATTAGCTGAGTCCATGCCCATCAGCTGGGGTTGAAGATGGTTATTCACGTTATAATATGGAGTAGATGAGTAGATCATTGAAGTGAACGAAGATGGTAATCTTCGACATTTGGTACAGAGTGCCCGTCGATGGTTTGAGGACATCGAGTGTAGCCGTACTGTCTAAAAGTCATCTTATGAGCAGTTGTTGGGGCCTCTTGTGGAGCTGTCTTTAGAAGCTATGAGAGATGTTCGTTTTTCTATGACAGATCTTCATCAAGTTCCTTCAAAGCTTTTCAAAGTTTGCTATCGGAAGACAGAATGCTGGTGATGCTTTGATGAACCTTATAGCCAAAGAGGTCTCTTGAATATCCTGAAGATGGGATCTCTTGGAGGTCATGATCTAGAGCTTCTCAAGAAGAGGATAGTGTCAAGCTGTAGATCAAGCTGCAAGAAATTAACCGCTTGGAGTCGAAGGTTTCTTCAGACTGAAACCTTTTTGACTCGCTATTGAGGGGCTTCCACTTTATATATTCCTGCCAAAAGAGAAACGAGGTTCTTTCGGAAGGTCGATTTACGACTATTAAGGCAGCAATTCAACTATAGAGGCTCCCGACAGTATAGAAGTTGTTCCTTCTACTCCAGTTTTAGAGGCGTCTGATGTGGATATGATGCGGAAGGTTTAATGTTCTACCTAACTATGACCCCAGTGGGGGCGTCTTCGTCTAAATCCTTTCTTCCCGGAGTAGCGGTCGATATCCTTCAGACATGTGTTCTGCAGACTTTCTTAGAAGGTTACCATTCAGAGTTTACACGCGTCCGAGGATGAAAGTCAGATTTTGTTCTACCTATGCCAAAAAGAGACTTCAAAGGCTATGATTCTAGATTGAAGTGAAGGAGTTATTAGGAAAAAGGAAATATTTTTCCATTATAAATCTTTGGAAGGTTTCTACTCTTCCTAGATCCGAAGGAAACAGGGGATCTCTAACCATCTTCAACTTACACTCCCGGTACAGATTTATTCGTCCGAGACTTTTCAAAATTGAAAACCATTTCAAGATGTTATCTAGGGAGTTGTTTAGGGCTGGGTCGGCACAACGTTAGACTAAAGGATTGCTTAAATCCATGTTCCTGTTTTTCATCATAACTAGGCTCGCTTCCAATTCGACAATCAGTCTACAGTTTAGAGGTCTGACATTCGGTTTTTCTACTGCTCCCCTTACTTACAAGATTAGTAGAAAAACAGCGGCATAACATCTGAGAAGGAGGGGTATCCAGGATATTCGTATATTCGAAGGAATGTGATGTAGCACCAAACAAGTCTAGTCGGATAGTAGTTAACATTGGTTCTTAAGTATGGTGAAGGAAATGGTTCCATGACTAAATTAAAGATTTCTAACCTTTTCCCAGCTCGAAGCGGAGTTTCTTGGAGCCATCGTAGTCTGATGTGAAATTCAAAGCTTCTTCCAACCTGAAGAGAGAATTCAGAATTTTAGATTGCATCATGCTCAATATGAAGGGAAGTTATCTCCAGCTCATCGAGGGTCTCTGGCTAGGATTGAGGCAAGCTTGGTAGAAGTTCTACCATCTGCAGATTGTGGTCGGCACTTTTTCCAGCTACACCTTCGGAGTTTAGTTTTAAAGGATACTGTCAGGACCTATATCACCAAGTCTGTGAATATAAGTTTGTTAGTATTTCGATGGTTTAGCAACTCTGAGGGTAATGATGGTGGAAGGTTTAATTGAAGAACTTCCCACAACCAGTCATATCGGGACAGATAGGACAAGATTCTTCGATGACAGGTTGAAAGCATGCATTGAGGTCCACAAATTAAGGAGTGTGGTTATCGAATATTATAAGAAAGGACCAATTATTACTAGAGTTGCTAAAGTATGTTGCACTTTAAGGCGACTCTAAGAGACGTTATCTGGGAGGAATCGTGGTAAAAATCAGATCAGACTTTTCCTCTGTAGTTGCCTACGTTAACCACAAGGAGGAACAAGAGTATCTCATGTGTACTCTGATATCGCCACTCTCTTGGTGCCAGAATCAATTGATTTACCTGAAGGCGAAACATCTCCCTGGAGTTATGAACTTTTTGTAGACAGTGTTTCAGGGGGGGAGGAACGTTCAGCCACAATGTTAGCTTACTCGGAATCTGAAAGTGGAGTGGCATTTCAACAGTCATTATTACCAGATATTTTTATAGATACAAAGGCCATAGAGTCTGTTTGCAGCAGACTATTTCAAAATCCCAACATACTGAAAGTATGAAAAAATGTGGCTGGCGGACGAGGAAAGCTTGGGTTGAGAGACTGCTTATATAAGTTGGGTTCAATCTGATTGCTAAATATCTGGCAAAGTTTTAGCAATCAAGGTCATGCAGTGCTGCTTATAGCCCATTTTTGGTCACGTAAGGTTGGATTAAGGCGGGTCAGTTAGTAGAGGATCCTCCGAGACGGTCCTGTAAGGCAAAACCTGTGGTAAATAGAAAGATCGGATTTAGAGTGGACGCTTTTAGGATAAACTCCTATATTTGGACTGGGAGCCTTCTCAACAGCTCGCTTCTAATGCAGGATTTTTCTGAGAAGCTGCTCCTGGCCAGCAGATGCGAGAAGGAAGTCAACCTACATTCTCTACTATAGGAGACTTCAAGGCTTCTACGTCTGGTGAAGAAATTCTAAGTTGATCACATACAGCTTCTGTTGGCAACGTGACTAAACTCGGACTCGGATCAAGCGTCGCCAATCATCGTATGATCTAAACCTTGGTCAAGAAAATTAATGAAATTGAGGGAGCTATTTAGTTGGAACCAGACACAAATAAGACAACCGCCGGACGCTGTTTGTCGGCAGTTTTAACTTTTGGATCGTGCAGTCGCCGGTTTAAGTGCAAGTCTCGGAGTTAGTGATCAACTGCTCACCTCGGAAAACTACGCCAACGAGGGCTGGCGAGGTCTGATGGTTCTGAAAGGACTACTCGGATTCGATGCGGGGGTTGCGGACGGCTCTTTCTCGGAAGTGTTAAAAGTGTTTTGGATTATGCTCAGCCAAAAACACAGTCAACTCGATTTTTATACCTCGGCATACAGTTCTTCCAGAGCTTCCAGAGCTTACTGGTGATCCTGAGAATAAAATATCGGTGTCCAGTGAGAGCCTTAGAGTATTTACCTCATCTCTACCTCTTAAGAAAATCTAAGGTTCCATCAATTCTGGACCAATTTTTCATCAGTACCTTAACCAGCAGCAAGCACACATATCACGTGGGTCACTTTCCTCGATCATCTGTGACGCTTTTAAAGTGAAGCCTCGTTCACTGGTCAGTAACATAGCCATTAACACGCATGCTTATGACATTTAAGTTAGGCAAATCTCGGGTTTTTCATTAGGAGTTAACCATTACTGGCATTTGATGGAAGCAGCCAGGATGGAGGATGAAACATAGTTCCAGGTAATGTGTATGAAAGACGTCCTTCTAGTTTTCTTAAAATGGGGACCAAAACCATCCTGTCAGGAAAGTAGCCAGAGGAGTAGAGAAGGGATGCTAAGCATCATTACCATTATGCTCATAAGGGTGAGGAATGCGGTTATATTTATTACAATTATTGTATATGCTTCGAAATAGAGGTGCTATATGCTATCAGGATAAGTATTGGATGTAAATTGGGACAAAAATTATTCAGCTTCCATAGAATTCACCATGGCGTGAAACCCCGTAAACGGAGACTACGGCTCACTTCCTCCACTAGTGACCCAGTGTGGCAGTCATGCACTAGTTGGATCATTCGTAATGTATAAAATGGATATAAATAGAAGATACTCACCAAAATTGGGAGATTGTTCGATTTTATACATGTGCTACATTTCGAATGATCCAACTAGTAACCCTCACCAGGCCCTTCCCCGCAAGGGGAGCCTTGGGGAAGGTACAAAAATGAGCAAAGGATAATGGATGCCAGTGGCGATAGTGAGGGGCTACCGATGCTAGCGTGGGGGACCGCTACTAGGCATGGGCGCATGTGGCAATAGGGGTGTCTCCAGGCATTTTTGAGCACAAAAAATCACTAGTGGATCATTCGTAAGATACATGTATAAAATAGAACAATTTCACCATTTGGTCAATTTCAAGGTCATTCGATGTCATCCAAGGTCAATCCAAAATTAACATGTGGTAGGGGATGATGAAAATGGTGGGTTTGGTGGTCAACATTCACCGTGCCAAAAATTTGAACGGTCATTTCTTCAAGGTCATCACGCGTCATCAAGGTCAAAATCACTTAAAATGTGGTAGGAGGATGAAATGAAATTTGGTGGGTGTGATCAACATTCAGTTGCCAAAAATTTGAAGGTCATTTCAAGGTCATTGGGGTCATCAAGGTCAAATCACTAAAATGTGGTAGGAGGATTGAAAATTTGTGGGTGTGGTCAAAAAACATTCAGTGCCAAAAATTTTGAAGTCTTCAAGGTCATCCGAGGTCATCCAAGGTCAAATCCATTAAAATGTGGTAGGAGAGAAAATTGTGGGTTGTGGTAACATCAGTGCCAAAAATTTGAAGGTTCCATTCAAGGTCATCCGAGGTCATCCAAGGTAAATCCACTTAACAGTGTAGGAGGAGGATTGAAATGGTGGGTTGTGGTCAACATTCAGTGCCAAAAATTTTGAAGGTACATTTCAAGGTCATCTGGGGTAATTACAAGGTAAATCACAAAACATGTGGTAGGAGGATGAAATTGGGGGGTGTGGTCACATTCAGTGCCAAAAGTTTGGAAGGTAATTTTCAGGTCATTTCCAGGTCATTTCAGGTCAAATCATAAACATGTGGTAGGAGGATGAAACTGGAGGTTGGTGGTCAAACATAGTGTTGAAACTTTGGAGGTCATTTTCAAGGTCATGTGGGTCATTAAAGGTCAAAAGACTTAACTAATGGTTTTCGGAGGATTGAAAATGCAAATAGGTGGGTTGCTGTTGGTCACAACGTGCCCAAAAAAATGTGGTAGTCCTTTCAAGGTAATGCCAAGGTCAAATCTTGTACACCTGGTTGTTGGTCATGATGAACCTAGTGGAATGTGGTTAACATTCAATGCCAAATTTTGAATTTTTTACTTTTTTTATCTATTTTGTAATCACTTTTTTTTTTTTTTTTAAAACATGGTAGGGAGGATTGAAATTGGGGGGATGTGGTTCTCAGTTCAGTTTCAGTGGAAGAACCACAGTGTTCAAGAACCACTTTTCTATCAACAATATTCCTAAAATCTGTAAATTGTTGCTTCTGTTCTAGCACTGCACTGGAGGGTGACCTTGTGCGTTCGAGAACCGCCTTGTTCAAATGTAAAAAAATCACGCCTCTATTTTTCATCAAAGTTCATTTTTTGCATGTTGATAGGAAATTGTTGTAAGTAAAGACTCCTGTAAATTGGCCTAAGTGTACCAGCCCTATTTGTCTAGAAAACTATGATTTTTATGCTTGTTACTAATAAAAGTCAGGATCCGACTTTTATAGGTGCAAAAAACAGTCTTAAATGGCATCTTCAAGACCACTTTAAAATGTTAAGTGTTGTTTTCACAAAGAACAGTCACATAAAGTGTTGATATGACTAACACAACAAAATTAGAGACAAAATGGGCATTTTTAATTTAAAAAAATGACTGATTGTGACTTTAAGAACAAACCAGAGGGTTTTTGAACCAATCCCCATAATGCATTGCAATATGCCTCTACTACGGGCGTACTGTTGCAAAACGCATGTCAGACTAGGGATTAAAAAGTGTCAAGAAGTTAGAGGACCACAAAACATTTATGATCATGCAAAAATTCCCTAGTACTAACGCTTTGGGGTGCTAAAATGGTTTTAAAAGTTCATGTTGTTTTTTTGTTTTTTTTTTGGGGGAGGGTCCCCATCTGTTCCTCATTTTAAGGACCTGACAGAAAATGGTCCAGAATTGTATTCCTACAAAGTCGTGTCCGATAGTCCTTTTCAAATAAACATCAAGCCAATTATTTTTTTTTCAATTATATTTCCAAATCCTGAAGTGCTTACAAAGGGTGGACACTTTACGACATTATTCTAGCCTAACTGATAACAATGTAGTGTTCATGAACTAATCACAAAATAACAGATGAAACCCTGTAAACTAATACATGTAAACATTAATTGTTGAATGTTAGTGTGTAAGGGTACGGTGTGAAGGAAGATGAGAGACGATATCCCTATACAATACATTTCACATCCTCATTATCATTGCTATCTCACAATGTTTATAGTCATTCTACCTAACAAAAACTGTATGTTATACCTCATGTTATTGCTTATATCTTTTCCATATTTTACAGTTTTTGAAATCACCTTAAAGACCACTGTGGCATAACATGTTATAGGTCCATACTGTTCCTCTGAAATTTTGGAAATAAATTTCCTAAGGCTATCCAGTGAACCACACACAAAAATTAAGTGCTAGGATCACATAAATTTGTTGGTATCTACATTACCCCGGATACTGTGCAGAAACGTAAGAAGTGTTTTGGCAAATTTTAAGTATTAAAAAAAAAAAAAAGGAAAATTTTTAACATGTTTAAAACATAGAACATACATTTTGAGACAATTTTTTTTTTTTTGTGTGTCTTACCTCCAATGAGCTTGATCATCGCTGAGATTATCACAAATTTTGAAATGTCGTGCTGTTAGAAAGTAGGCCCTCAATTCCGCCCTGGTCGAAAGCGGCCATGAGGCGTGTACGTCCGCTCATAGTGGTGGCTGTTCATATGCCGCTTTCTTAAATCTGTACTAGAATTGTATCAAAAATTGCTATTTTTTGAAAGTTTCGTTGTGTTCTATAGGGAATGGTATCAAAACATTCAAAATATGTCACGCGGGGTGCAAATCAGAGGGCGCGATGTGGTACTTTTTCGTGTATTTAAATGAGGCGTTTATTTAGTGGTGTTGTCGCCCGTTGAAGCGCTATTCGGGACTGTCAAATTTCACTATTACATTGCGAATTCGAGTCTGAAAAGACCTCCTGATTTCTTTAAATTTGTGAGATTTACATTACACATCTATATTATTTGACCAAATCGCATTAAACATATCAATTGTTTAAGCAATTTAACAAAAAAATCGCTGACAAACAAGGTGCTCATGAAATGTCGATTTATGTCCGTGTTTTCGCTATGGACGGCATTGGCTCAAATACTGGTTGAGATCGGATTGTTGACACCTCGCGAAATCAACTGTACATTGAAATTCATATACATGGCGTGGTGTATGTGTCTGACTAAAAAGGCTAATTGATTAGCTAATTATCTAGTCCCGTTCGCATTGTTTCTCGTTTTAAGGGAAGGTCGGGATTCAACCGCGTTTCCTTTCATTTTGACCAAAAAGCGTGTGTCGTGTTTTTTAACATTGTAATTCACTACTCCACACTAATCCCTGGAGGTATTTGCTATAGAAGACACTAACATTGGCAGTTTTATTGACATTATATACTATGTATACGGCGAAAAAAGTAGAAAAAGTACACATCAAGGATGCGAAAATACTATTTTTCCCACCCCTACCCCTTATTATTTGCACGCAATCCATGCATATATGCGCTATAGTGAAAGCCGATTCGGGGGGGGGGGGTTGTCATTGAAATAATCATATTCATTACTTATGTGACGTGTTACTGTATTATTTACGTTTCGTAACGACAATTCAAGTATGTTTGAATCTCACACTTCAAACCTCTTCACAAAAACCGTGTTTATACATGTGTAGTTCTTTGAGTAACGCAGTAAAGAAATTCAAAATGCACGAATGGAATATTTAACTATATGCCAATTTTTAGAAAAAAACCGAATTTAAAAATTTTTGAAAAAAGAAAAAATGACACTTTTTCTTAAAAAGGTCCTATTTGTAAAATTAAGAAACAAGACGAAAAACCATGTTTCAAGTGTGTTCAAAGGGCGCACAACACTAAATTACTCCACGTTTGGGGAATAGTAGGTAGTTTCCGGAAAATACAAACATGTGTGAGATATTTTGCAGTCCTTTGGGGACCGGTTTCCAGTGAGGTGGTATATTATAATAAAAGTGAAAGAATATATCTTGATCATCGCTAGATTATCACAAAATTTTGAAAATTCGATTCTGTGTAGAAGTAGGCCCTCGAATTCGGCCTTGTCGAAATCGTCCATGAGGCGTGTACGTCGGCTCAAAATTGTGATGGCGCTGTTCATATGCCCTTTTCTAAAATCGGTACTAGAATGTATCAAACTTGCTAATTTTTTGAAAGTTTTCAGTTTGTGTTCTATAGGGAAATGGTATCAAACATTCAAAATATTGTCACGCGGGGTGCAAATAATGGGCGCGATTTGGTATTGTTACGTGTATTTCAATGGAGCGTTGATTTAGTGTGTGGTGCGCCCTTTGAAGTGCTTTTCGGGACTGTCAATTTTCACTATTTGCGAGTGCGAGTCTGAAAAGACCTCCTATTTCTTTAACTTGTGAGATTGATTACATGTACACATCTATATTTGGACCAAATCGCTTAACCCTATCAATTGTTTAACAATTATTAACAAAAAATCGCTCAAAACAATGTGCTCATGAAAAATGGTCGTTTATGCCGTGTTTTCGCTATGGACTGCAATTTGGCTCAAATACTGGTTGAGATACGGATTGTTGACACCTCGCGAAAGCAAACTGGTACATTGAAATTCAATATAATGGCGTTGTGTCTGGTGTATGACTAAAAAACCTTGACGATCTCATTATCTAGTCCAGTTCGCATGTTTCTCGTTTTTAAGGAAGCGGGATGTCAAACCGCGTTCCTTCATTTTTTGACCAAAAAGCGTGTGTCGTGTTTTACTTGTAATTCAATACTCCCCACTAATCCCTATAGGTATTTTATCGAAGAAATAACATTGTAGGTTTTATTGACTTTATATAAAAATGTTTAGGAGAAAAAAGTAGAAAAATTACACATCAAGTGCGAAAATTACTATTTTCCACCCCTACCCCTTATTATTTGCACGGCAATTCCTGTCTAATTGCGCTATAGTGAAAGCCGAATTCGGGGGGGGGGGGGTTGTCAGGGAAATAAGGCCATATTCATTACTTTGGTGACGATCATTCGTAAGTATACATTATAAAATAGACAATTCACACTTGTGGTATATTTCAGTCATCCGAGGTCATCCAAGGTCAAATTCACTTAACATTTGGTCGGATGATGAAATTGGTGGGATGTGGTCCAACATTCATGCCCAAAAATTTGAGTCATTTCAGGTCATCCGAGTCATCCAAGGTCAAATCACTTAACATGTGGTAGTGAGGATGAAAATTGGTGGTGTGATCACATTCAGTGCCAAAAATTTTGAAGGTCAGTTCAGTCATCGGGGGTCATTCAGGTCCATCACTAAACATGGGGTAGGAGGAGGAAAATTGTTGGGTGTGGTCCACCTCAGTGCCAACATTTTGAAGGTCATTTCAAGGTCATCCGAGGTCATTAAGGTCATCCAAGGTCAATCACTTAACATGTGGTATGAGGTGAAACTTGGTGGGTGTGGTCAACCATTCATGTTGCCAAAAAATTTTGAATTCATTTCAAGGTCATCCAGTTCATCCAGTCAAATCACTTAACATTGGTGGATGATGAAAAAATTGGTGGGTGTGTCAACATTCAGTGCCAAAAAATTTTGAAGGGCAATTCAAGTCATCTGGGTTCATTCAAGTCAAAACACTAAACATGTGGTAGAGGATGACCATTGGTGGGTTGGTCAACATTCAGTGCCAAAACTTTGAAGATCATTCAAGGTCATCCGAGGTCATTCAGGTCAATCCACTAACATTGGTAGGAGGATGAAACTTGGATGTGTGGTCACATTCAGTGTTGAAACTTTTGAAGGTCATTTCAAGGTCATGTGGGTCATCCAAGGTAAACACTTAACATATGGTTAGGAGTATGAAACTAGTGGGTGTGGTCAACAATCATGCCAAAAAATTTTGGTAGTCCTTTACAAGGTCATTCAAGGTCAAATCTTTGCACCTGGTTGTATGGTCATGAAACCTAGTGCTGGGTCAACATTCAATGCCAAAATTTTTTGAAGGTCATGCGGTGGTCATTCACGGTCAAATCACTAACTGGTAGGATTATGAAACTTGGTGGGTGTGGTCTTCAGTTCAGTTCAGTGGAAGAACCACAGTTGTTCAAGAACCACTTATTCTATCACAATCTTCCCTAACTCATTAAAATTGTTGTTCTTGTTCTTTAGCTACGCCTGGGAGAGGGGACCTTGTGGTTCGAGAACGCCTGTTTCAAAATGTAAACAAACACGCTCCTATTTTTCATCAAAGTGCAGTTTTTGCACTGTTGTATAGGAAAATTGTTGTAGTAAAGACTCCTGTAGGTGGCCTAGTGTAACACGCCCTATTTGTCTAGAAATGATGATTTTTTTATGCTTTGGTTTACTAATAAAGTCAGGATCCGACTTTTTTAAAGTCATAAAACGCCGTAAATGGCATCTTCAAGACACACTTTAAATGTTTACGTGTCACTGTTTTTCACAAAGAACATTAACATAAAGTGTTGATATGACCTAACACTAGCATTTAGAGACAAAATGGGCATTTTTAATTTAAAAAATGACTGATTGTGACTTTAAGAACAACCCAGAGGGTGTTTTGAACCAATCCCATAATGCTTGCAATATGCCTATACGTTACGTGCAAAACTCATGTCAGTACTTAGGGATAAAAAGTGTTCCAGAAGTTAGAGTGACCACAAAACATTTCACTGACCATTAAATTCCCTAGTACTAACGCTTTGGGTGCTAAAATGAGTGGTAAAAGTATGTTTTTTATGTGTTCGAATAGTATTTGGTACTATCACATGACCCTATTGAGGTGAAATTTCCCAAAACTGATGCATTGTGGGATTGACTCAACACACCCTCTGGAACAAACTAATGTTCTTGTGGCTTAGCTAAGGTCAGAGATCAAATTTTTCACAAGTGAGTGCATTTTTGGTGATTCTGTAAAATTCCACCAAACTCGGCTGAAAAAGGGGATGAACCATATTTGTAATTTTTTTATGGTTAGCATCTGGCATTAAAAATGCAAATATTTCACTTGGTAAATAACACCTGTAAAAATATCACCATTAAACATTCCCATACAGAATTGTAGTGAGATTGTCGTAATGCACTAACCCCTTTAACATATGACAACCTTATACATTTAATACTTAAATAGCATTTTCAAAAATATATAGAAATTTTGTTGGCCAAATTTCTGTCCCTTTTTTATTGTATCCAATTGCAACTTATGTGTACCCTTACCCTAACACCCCCCCATATTTCATAAAAACCCTGAATAGCAACAAAATCCACAAAACATTGGACCCTGCCAAACCCAAAAATACCATATTGTACCACATGATAATTACATGGCTTCAACTGAGGTTTAGTCATGCAAATATATGGAACTTGGGAGTGTGCTGCTGGACCCCATACCCTAATAATAATACTAATAATAAGAACCATATTTATATAGCGCCTAACATCGAGTCTCTACTCGCTTCAACAGTAAACAAATACAAAGTACAACCAAATAAACAGACACCATGTAGAATTACCTAAAAACAAAAAATATTAGAAGCAATTGTAAACAATGAGGTCTTTACAGATTGACTTAAATTGAAGCAACAGTAATTAGATTTTTTCAACATGAAGGCGGTACACTGTTCCATAATTCAGCTGCAGCAATAGAGAAGGAACGCTGGCCATATTGGGTGGATGCAAGCGAGCAAGTAAGACGTAATTTTGTGGAAGAACGAGTTGCGGCACGTGTAGAATACTTGATAAGTTTCTTGAAGCTAGATTGGTCCCAGTACCAATGAGACATTTATATGTAATAAGCAAGTTTTTATACATGATGTGATCTTTAACATGAAGCCATGCAGTTCACGGAGATTGGAGTTCTATGATCATGCTTCGAGTGGCGAGTAACTAATCTAGCTGCAGAGTTCTGATTCTTTGAAGTTTAGATATCTGAGATTCAGGTTGGCCATATAGAAGGCTATTGCACTGGTGCCCAACACATGTTTAAAGCATAACCAAGCATTTCAGATTGCTTTTCTGTCAAGATTTTTCTAATTTGACCAATTCTATACAGAGCAAATGAGCAGAACGGCAAATGTTGTTTCACCAAATATCCATTTTCAAATCAGTTTGCACAATGATTTCCCAAATTCCGAGCACTTTTCCACAGGCTCAATTGAAGTATCACAAATTTGCACACATGGTAAGGAGATGGATTTCTATGACAAGATGTAATGTGCAGAACTTCCGTTTTATCATCGATTTTCAAGTCTTTGACAGTAGACCACACTTAATGTCATTGATCCATTTTTCAAGTTAGGCATACGGGATATCTTCAGCTTCATCAAGAGTAATATATACTTGTGTATCATCTGGCGTATATCCTTTGCCGAGACCATGTGCGTTGATAACATCTTCCATTGGCGCATTGTACCTAGTACAATTACCAAGTCCAAGTTGGACCAGAGCCCTGTGGGGAGCACTCTTCGAGGGAGTGTGGGGCCTCGGAAATGGTTTCCATTAACTGTAGACCTATTGAGATGATGGTAGCACATGTGGTATTTTTGTATTTTGCGATGTGATTGCTTTATTTTACTTGTATAATTTTGTTCACCTAGCAATGTACTTGGTTAGAAACTACATAACTTGTTAACAATATTCTTGTATTATTTATAACAGAAACAGTCATGGTGAGCATTTGTACCCCATTTTATACCCTGATACTTTTCTTCTCTCACCTTTTTTAGACCCTCAGACTGCTTTCCAAGAAGAAAAAGGGACCAAAGTCAATGAAGAAAGACCACTTGATGAAACCATTAAGTATCATAAGGCAGGAATTGCGAAAGCAAGCTGCAGCAGTTGAAGACTGAAAGTAAGCAACAAAATAAGCCCACGGTTTATGGGCAAGACAGTCAAGTCAGCTATAGGTACTAGAACCATGAAGTGACCGCATTATGAATTTGCCATCTGTACACTTCTAATGATAATAAGAGTATGACATTTCATGAAAGAGGGATGTTATTTTACTCCTTTTGCTTTAATTGATTTGTGGTACCGAGGCTGACATGAAAAGATCTCATGCTGCCAGGACACCTGTCAGTTCATTTTAACTGTATCAATCAACTGATTTTTTATTGTCCAGCAGGCTTTAATCACGCCCCCTAAATTCCACAAAAGGGGCAAAGAGGTCCACTTTTGGATGTTTTTTTTGTGTCACATGCAACGATTTGCAGGAGGCACCTACCAGTGCTCAATTCTGTCGGGCCATGTTTTCAAAGGATAAGTTTCAGCAAAACGTTTCTCATTCCAGAAGTAATATAACAATGAGGTCAAGGGTCACATACCAAAGTCAAAGGTCATATAAGGGCAAGTTATAAAATGGGCAGAAAACATAAAATTGGCCTCATTTGAGAAGCAAAAGTCCGTTATTGCTAATGCTACAGAACTTGGAGCATAGATGCCCCTTGGGAACCTTCATATGATAATGAGGTCAAGGTTCACATACCAAGGTTAAAGGTCATGAGGTCAAGTTATAAAATGGGCTGAAAACATCAAATTGACTTCATTTGAGAAGTAAAAGTCCAATTGCTTCATAACTTGGATCATAGATGCCCCTTGGGAACCTTCATATGATGAGGTCAAGGATCACATACCAAAGGTCACATGAGGTCAAGTTATTCAATAGGCTGAAAACATCAATTGGTTTTCATTCTAATTGCTACAGAACTTGGGTCATAGATGCCCTTGGTAACCTTCATTTTTTTAATGAGGTAAATTGTTATGTACCAAGGTCAAAGTTCACATCTTCTTCTTATCGTGTCCAAACACTGTGGTTCTCAAATATGATCCAGCCAGAGATGGGTACAACGTCTGGCTGCTTCACTGAATTCCGCAAGGTCCTTGTTTGTGCATTGTTGCTCCAGCAGTGGGCAGACCAAGAGGTGTTCCATTGTCTGTGGTGCTGTTCCACAACCACAGGTAGTATCCTGGTCTGCTTCCAGATAGCCCCACTTCTGCAAGGAAACCTTAGATCGGCCAGTTCTGGTTCTCAATCTATTGAGGCATCGCCATTCAGCCCATGAGGAGTCAAAAAAAAAAAAAAAAAAAAAAACTTGGATCATAGATGCCCCTTGCGAACCTTCATATGATGAGGTCAAGGATCACATATCAAGGTCAAAGGTCACATGAGGTCAAGTTATTCAATAGGCTGAAAACATCAATTGGTTTTCATTCTAATTGCTACAGAACTTGGGTCATAGATGCCCTTGGTAACCTTCATTTTTTTAATGAGGTAAATTGTTATGTACCAAGGTCAAAGTTCACATGTGGTCAAGTTATAAAATGGGCTGAAACATCAAATTGGCATAATTTGAAAAGTTGAGGTCCAATTGCAAAAAAAAACTTGGGCCAAACATGCAACACGGATAACATGCAGCATTGTATACCACACATGTAATGCTTCCTTTGTTTGCTTGTTTTTCAGATGTATATTATAGTCAACAAGATGACGACCTTACAGAACTCAATGTGCAACATCTCCTGCAGGTGGACAAGAGTTCAACCAGTGTAGATACAACTACTTATGAAAAGGTACAGTAAATTAAGAGTTAGTGATACAAAGAGCTGTCTGTATTTTTGCTCAAAATTAAATTTTGGTACAAAAAGGATCCATGCAAAACCAGTAATCTATTTAGTCCCAGTGACTTTTGATGCAAAATGTTCTGGGTTGTATATCACCATGGTAGCACAGTTTTACATTTACAAATCAGCTGTTAACATCATGCTCAACTTCAGGTTAAACTTTATAAACTTAAAGGCTGACTCAGAGATTTCCAGAGGAGGGTGCCCTCAATTTTCAAACAAAATTTTTTGCATATACATAATGCTTGTCCATATACTAATCACTGTGTGAAATAGCTAAGCTCAAATCAAAGTCCTTCATATAGAAAATCACAACTTTGTTATAAATTTTCGGATCCGGAATTTTTGTTAATTACACAGTATCCTATGGCAGGTAATACTATACATAAATGTTTATAGCATCAAAACGAAAATTCCGATTCATCTCAAACTTTGGAATTGTGCATTTTACGTTACTATCTTTAGTTCTAGATGACTATTTTTAATTTTTACACAAAAAATTATATTTTGAAAACTCTGAGTCAGCCTTTAAGTTGTGTTATAATGCATGGACTTATATTTTTGTATTTTGAGGATTAAAGCTATCATGAGTAAGAAAACACTGCCCTCAATTTTGGTTGAAGCTTAGTTCATTGCATTGTTGTATTGGAAGTTCTAGTAATGTCCTCTTTAAGTGACTATAAGCTGAAAATAACATTTTTTTAAATGGTGATTTTTGTTCAAAAAGATCTTTATTCGTTAATATATATGTACAGTTGTTAATGTATATATATGACACGCCATGGCTGCATGTAGAAATTAACATTTTTCTTTTCTTCTTTGTTTGTGTTGACCACACAGATAACAACACACAATAGGGGTCGGATGGCCAAGGATAATCCAGCCACACTGGACACTGAAACTGACACGGCTTTCACTGATGAGGACTTTGAAAAATTTGCAGAGGAATATGTAACTAGTTAACAGCGCCTGTTGCCATTTTAAGCACACTGAGATTACATGACTACCTTTCTTACAATGGTTCTGATTGGCTGATTACATGATACAGTCATTTGAGTGACCAATAGAACAATTCTAAAATATTTCAGGAAAATTCTCTCTGGCCATACCACCAATCTTACGAAGTTGCTGATTGGCTAAATAAATCATGGAGCCTTTTTTGGTAGCCAATTGGCAGGTAGATCTCAGAACTGTTGCATTGACTGTAGCTTGATCAGTACACAAAAAGACATGCCTCATAGTTGTGTGCATGTGTATCACCAATATGCTCGGGTCAGACCAGGACCGTGCCGCTGCATGTAATATGAACTTTGACCAATTAAGAACTTTTGAGAAGCAAGAAAATGTGATAGTCCCCCATATCTCAAGATGACATTGTCTGACATACCCATGGGGAAATTTTAAGGCCCTAGTTGGGAGCTGCAAGCAAACATGGTGCAAAAAAGGTAATGCATACATGTTAACAATCTAAAGTACGTAGTACATCCTAGTGTATGTTCACTACCCAGTGGCTGCATCGTTACCATCATTAATTTACCTTTTCATCATAATTTTTGAAATGGATTGTCCCTAAATTAAAAAATTTGTTCCTTATTTGCCACTCTACATAATGTATAGGTTTACTTTGTTGAGAAATGATACCATCCCAAATGCCATGCACTTTTCTACCACAGGAGTGAACAAGTATCAGTGTGAACAATGGCTGGCTAAATTTTGAGATCTTGTCAGTTCATGATCTAACCTTACTTGAACGAGGTGAGAGCCTTATGGTCTTGGAATCAGGCTATTGTAGACTCAGACTAACCAGCACCCTCAATCATAGGAGTGCCAATGAGGTACATAGCATCACCTACAGATGAGTGAGTTTCCTCTCCCTAAATTATAGACCCCATGGTCAGACCAGACCATTTCATTCAGTTGGGAGTGCATCCAACTTTGATGTCACACCAAATATGTCTTTGTAGTATTAAAGTCAAAATAATATTTTAACAGATGAATTAATTACACAGTAATTTGAAGGGTGCTATAATAAAATATCTTTTCGTTGCTACACAAGTAATTGTAGTGTCTGATATCAAAATGCTTTTAACCTTTCCCTGGACCTGAGGCAACTATTATATAATATGTGTGTTAAAATGATAACTGCTTTGTGCATATGTGTATATAGCCTCCATTTTTAGATTAAACTTTTAAAAATATTATTTTCTCAATTTTATTTGAGAAAAGATTTCTCACGGGAAAAGTACTTTGTTTTACTATAAAAGAATAAATGGGAATCTCCCTAGTGTTGTTTGTAACGGGTTCACCTGTTAGATTGCCAATAGTCGGGGAAGTGGGGATTCCCAAGATGTAAACTTAGAAACTGAGTCACTTGTTTTGCTTTGAGATCAAAACTGGCATTATCTGGGGGATTCCCCCATATAGTTATATATTTGAAGTGATGCAATTCAATGATATAATTTAATGTGAATTCCAATTGGTCGCTAGTTAAGGTTATGTTTATGCATGATGATGATTTAGTATTATTGTTAGAAAGGGGAATCTAGCTCTGTGAAGTTAAATAGTACTTGTGACTGAAGGACTGATGCCAGCAGTGTGTAATCTGGAGCTATAACAGTATAGTTTTTATTTGCCACTCTACATAAGTATAGTTTACTTTGTTGAGAAATGTAACATCCCAATGCCATGCACTTTTTCTACACATGATTGAACAAGTATCATTGTGAACAATGGCTTGGCTAAATTTTGAGATCTTGTCAGTTCATGATCTAACCTTACGTGCGAGGTGAGAGCCTTATGGTCTTGGAATCAGGCTATTGTAGACACAGACTAACCAGCACCCTCAATCATAGGAGTGCCAATGAGGTCATAGCTCACCTACGATTGATGAGTTTCCTCTCCTAAATTATAGACCCCATGGTCAGACCAGACTCATTTTCATTCAGTTGGGAGTGCATCCAACTTTGATGTCACACCAAATTGTCTTGTAGTATTAAAGTCAAAATATATTTTAACAGATGAATTAATTACACAGTATTTTGAAGGGTGCTATAATAAAAATATCTTTCGTTCTACCAATTAATTGTATGTCTGCTATCAAATGCTTTTAACCTTTCCCTGGACCTGAGGCACTATTATATAATTGTATGTTGTGTTAAAATTGATAACTGTATTTTGTGCTATTGTTATTGCCTCCATTTTTATGATTAAACTTTTAAAAATATGATGTTCTCAATTTTTGAGAAAAGATTCTAACGGGAAAAGTACTTTGTTTACTATAAAAGAGAGAAAGGGGAATATCTCTAGTGGTGGTTGTACAGGGTGGCACCTGTTAGAGGATTGCACAATAGGGGGAAGTTGGGGAATTCCCCAAGGATTAAACTTAGAACGGAGTCACTTGTTTATGCTTTGAGATCAAAACATGGCATGATCTGGGGATTCCCACATAGAGTTATATAGGTGAAAGTGATGCAATTCAGATGATTATAATTTAGGTGCATTCCAAGATTGGTCAGACTAGTGTAAGGTATGTTTATGCATGATTGATGCTGTACTGATTATGTTAGAAAGGGAATCTAGCTGTGTGAAGATCAAATAGTACTTGGGACTGAAGGACTGAGGCCAGCAGATGTAATCAGGAGTTATATACAGATCGTTATTGCCCACTCTACATAATGTATAGGTTTACTTTGTTGAGACATATACCATCCCAATGCCATTGCACTTCTACCACAGGAGTGAACAAGTCAGTGGAACAATGGATGGTAAATTTTGAGATCTTGTCAGTTAATGATCTACCTACTTGAACGAGGTGAGAGCCTTAGGTCTTGGAATCAGGCTATTGTCGACTCAGACTAACCAGCACCCTCAATCATAGGAGTGCCAATGAGGTACATAGCATCACCTACAGAGATTGAGTTTCTCTCCTCTCCCTAATTTATAGACCCCTTGGTGCCAGACCAGACCATTCATTCAGTTGGTAGTGCTCCAATTTGATCACACCACATATGTCTTTGTAGTATTAAAGTCAAAATAATATTTAACAGCTGAATGAATTACACAGTAATGTGAAGGGTGCTATAATAAAAACTTTTCGTGCCACAAGGATTGTAAGGGTCTGATATCAAAAGTGCTTGTAACCTTTCCCTGGACCTGAGGCAACTATATTCTAATATGGGTTAAAATATAACTGCTTGGCATATTGGTTATATAGCCCCATTTTTATGATAAACTTTTAAAAATATTTTTTCTCACTTTGATTGAAGAAAAGATTCTCAGGGAAAAAAGTACTGTAGTTTACTTATAAAAGAGAGGGAAAGGGGAATCCCCCTAGTGTTGTTTGTGACAGGGTGCACCTGTTAGATTGCCAATAGGGGGAAGTGGGGAATTCCCCAAGATGTAAACTTAGAAACTGAGTCAACTTGTTTATGCTTTGAGATCAAAAACATGGCATGATTTGGGGGATTCCCCCATAGAGTTATATATGTGCAAGTGATGCAATTCAGATGATATAATGGATGTGAATTCCAATTGGGGTTTTTTTTTTTTTTTAAACCCCACCCCCCAAAAGTTCCCCCAAAAAAAAAAAAAGGGGGGGGGGGGGGGGGGGGGGGGGGGGGGTGGGCTTTTTTTTTTTTAAAAGTGTAAGGTTCTGTTATGCATGATGATGAGGTAATGAGTATTGTTTAGAAAGGGGAAATCTAGATGGTGAAGTTAAATAGTACTTGTGACTGACGGACTGAGGCCAGCAGTTGTAATCTGGAGCTATATACGATAGTTATAGCGTTTTAATCTACTATAATGATAGATTGGTGTTATACATAGTGGCCAGGATTTTAATAACTTTGGATTGCCACCGGAGCTTGATAGCTGATGAAAAAAATGTCTGCCATCGTCTTTTAAGCCAGATGAGCTTCCGTTTTGGACAATCATAAAGGGATTCCGTTGTGGTCCTAAATGAGGACATTTGACGCGAAGGACTGATGGGTGGTAGAATACCCTGGATTTTCTTACTGTGGAAGTTATAGTGTCAGCGAGGGAAAACCTTGTCGTCTTGACATGATGGAACAACCTTCAGTCTCAGAAGATTCGCATGGAAATATTTTTCTTTTTGTTGTGTTTTTGTTTTTTTTTTGTTTGTTTTTTTTACCCCCCCAATGGAAATTGTTGTGGACTTATGCGCTGTCATTTTGGAGTCTGCACTGTGAGGACATCATATCATCGTTGAACTGCCAACGCCTCTTTGGAAAATTAAGTATTCATTCATATAAATTGTGTGTAATTTACTATTATGGTGTTGTGGACATACCAAATTTTGGAAAACCAATTACAAAATCAGTAAAAATCTGTGTTATATTATAAATTTAGATCTCTTGAGCACAAGGCTCATTTATTTGTGTTTGAAAGTATTTCTGACTTTGACGCCTACAGAGACGTCATAACAATATTACACCGGTAAGGTGTATTTTGCGATATTTCATTATTTTTTACATTTTTTTGAAGTTCTGGTCCTTAAACATCACAAGTTCTGTAGACATCTGGATCTCGTGTTTCCGTTGTACATGCATGTAAAAACTATAGATCATAATTTTTTGCTAGTTTTTTAAATGTCCTGCTGGCATAACGACAATACGGGTCATTCCATGCCAAAAACACCAAGGTGTGGAAACCCACCCTCTCAGAGTTTGTTCAAATGGCGGTCAAAGGTACGTTTTATGGTGCTACAGAGGAGGTCAAAAGGACAAAATTTTTTAAATTTGCTAAATTTTACTGTTTGTCAAAGTAAAGTTGTCATGGGAACTTAAAAATTACATATGAGCATCGCTACGTCTGTTTGTTTTTTTTATGCCAGTTGTCGGCCCCCCCCCCCCCACTATGCTGCAAATTGGCGCTGGGGCCCACAAAAATTCTGTGGTTTTGTTTGAGAGAGAAAAATTGTAAAATAAGCCTTAGTATCAGTTGAATGGTGATTTAAGATTTGCATCACCTCTTCAATGTTTTTAAAATAATAATGAAGTTCCAAGTAAAATTGAGTCAAACTCTTCACGAAAAAGGATAAATCAAACCATTCCTATTTATTTTACAGTCATTTCCTGCCATAAAGTTTGCCTTGAATTATGCTTCTTTTTAGTAAATTAGCGTTTGTTCAATAAAAGGAACATAAGTGCTGTGATGTCATGAAAAGTGTGCATAAAATGGGATTTTTTTGGATATTCCTGGATTTAACACGGAGGCAAAAATAATAAGGATCGTCATTAACTTTACTGCCGGAAATTCGGTAAAATGACAAAAGTGATATTTCATAACAACGAAACAACCTAGAAAGATTATATTATCATCATGTTTATGCATTACACTCTCTATAAGACCTAATAGGTGCAATGTTGTTGGAAAACAAAATACTCTTGTCATCTGAGATGTATTCATTAGCCCTCGGAGTCCTGACATAAATGATAAAGAAAAAACACACCTTTCCCAATACGGACATTGAAACAGTGTGTTGAAAAAATAGGGAGAGAGCTGCTATTTTCGGAAAAAGGGATATTTAGTTACTTGATGGACCGTTATAAGTAGCACATATAATCGTTGACTCAATGCATTAAATTCTGTGAACAGCACAAGGCCTACTGATATAACTTCATGGAAACAGGTAAAGGGCCGAAGAGTGCTTGATATCTTCGGAAGATCGCACAGTGTACGCAAGGGTGGTTTACGCGCGCGGAACAAGCTAGGAACGGCCCAAGTTCACAATTTTAGCAGAATTATCTGCTTGGAGACTGGTGCGCGCAGCTAAACTGTGACCCAAATCACCTTAACTGGCCTGCTTTTTTGAAAAAAATAGTGTAATGTTAATTAACAGTCATTTAGATTTAAATTTCATGGGACCAGGCCTAGCCTTTACTCAAGTCTGTGTGTGATTCGGACCGTTCAATATGAGAGCCCTCCTACCATTAAGTCTTTGAATAAGGACTAGCACTCAGGTTACGCCAGAAAGTTGATGCATTGCTGTTGCTGTTAGATCGGCATGTCCTATCCTCCCCCCCCCCCCCACCGGTATTGATACAAATACGACTGAATTTGCACATAAGATTAAAAGCCACTATCGGTCATGTTTTTTTCCAAATTCAAAAAAAGCCCATTTTGTCTTTCGTTATATAACAACTTATATTACAGGTCTTTGTGAAAAACAGGACACAAAAAGCTTTTAAAGCAGTCTTGAAGATGGCCATTTACGACTGTTTATAGACCTAAAAAGTCTTATCCCGACTTTTATTAGTAAAACAAAGCATAAAAAATAGTCACTGCTTGGACAAATACGACATGTTACGCCTAGCCACTTCCAGGGGTTGTAATAAAACAATTCAAATTGACATTTGCCAAAAAAATGGGACTGCGATGAAAAAATAGGGGGCGCGATTTGTTCATTTTGAAAAAAATTCACTGAAGTGGCTTTAAAGTGCAACGAGAGATTCACATATCTCCACAGGTTGTCCCTAAAAAAAAATCGAAACGTACTTGATTTTGTACATGAGGTTAACGGCTTTCTATCAAAAATAAAACCCATCTGAAAAGGATTAAAGCTGGAAACGTTCGTTGGTGACAACAAAATTGAAATTTTTTATTTTTCTATAGGAGCAAATACGAAATTCGGCCTAGATTATATTGAAATATAAGCAAATCAGAATCACCTTTTTCATCTCTTTAGGCATTTCTGTAGCCAAATAAAGGTAAGAAATCTATTTTTTGTCTAGTCTACATGAAATTACTATTATGCAACAATAATTTCGGTGCCTCAAAAATCTCTCGGTGCACCTGTAAGTTTACTGTGGATTACTAAGGCTTACTGTTCAGATGATATAAAAAATCTCAACTTTTATTAGGTAAATCAAGGAGATCGAGGTTCAGTTCCATGTCGCCTGAGAAAAAAAAGTGGGGGAAAATTTGGGTTGTATTGGAGCTGAATTGATCAAAAAAGATGGCCGCTACAAAGTGGACGAGTTCGTAAATAGGAAGACTGTCGCAATTCCGCAATCACAAAAAATGGCAAATTCAGTGGAGCACTTCGGTTGGACTGATTTGGACGATTTTATCACTCCTTCACAGGTAATATTGGTAGAAATACCCGACAAAATGTCAAGAGTAGAAGCATGTGAAAATAATTACAATGATTTTGTACCTCGGTGGATTGTGCCGATTCCAGATGGAGGGACTCGTTTTTGTAAATTCTGACATCGTGTCAGTTTGAGTGAGTGTAACTCCAAGTCATGTCCGTGACAGTGTTTAGCTGTGTTGGACGACTCGCAAGATTGACTTGCCCCCCCCATATGGTCTGACAAGGAGAAGATTCAAGAGCTTTCCCACAATTGCATGGCTTCCCAATGGAGGGTTTTGTAAGGGTTACTATTGTGGATCGGTTAGTGATAAACATGGCTAAATTGATAGTTACTGATCACAAACTTGCATTTTAAGAGCGTTTCATCTCCAAAAACGATCCACATGCAACTGTGCAAAAAACTTCCAATGGAAGGCAATGGCATTTTGGGAAGCGTACGGTATTCTTCTCTTGTCTTGACACACAAAATACACTAGTACAACGGAGTCATACTGAAACTTCGGGCATCTGTCAGACGAGTCATTATCAATAATTTGCATTTCACATTTTACGAAATACACCCTCATTCAAGTATAACGACATTACATAAGTCAAATCGTGTAGCCCGAATCCCGAAAGGATATCTCCAAAAAAAATACAGACTTATATTTATTTCATCGACTGAACAAGGAATTTGCAGGCAGATAAATAAAAAACCCCCCCACCCCCCCAAACAAAAAAAAAAAAAAAAAGGTACAAGTAGGTGAATGATAAATTACTGCGGCCATTAAGGGTTATTTTTCTTAGTGTAATTGACTTCAGACGCAGCACTTGCGTCGGCAAGATACATTTATACAGTGCTAGATGTACGGCTTTTCAAGCATTATTGCCTTTACGTCGTTGCCGACCACCAATGTCAAAAAACGACTTAAAAAGGTTCCCTGTAATAAAATTACACCAAAAACTTAGCTGCCATTTTCTCACCTTATTTCTTTATTTCCGGCGGTCAAATGGTGCACGCTATCACCAGATAATATGAACAATCTAACAAAATTCTGTAGTTTATTCCATTGAATAAGATGACTTGGATTTTATGAGTAATTTCCGAGGGACTCGTTTTTCACGTGTTTGCAGTCAACTATGGCGATGCCATTCTTTACTGCGAACGTGCAGAGTTGTGGGTAAACAAACTACGTAAAAAAAATGGTCAGGGCCGGAAATTCGACGCGAACCCGAGAACCGGTTGGCTGAACTTCGGCTGAAGGTTCGCCCAAAATGACACCTGCGAGGAACCAAAATGGGTTCGCGCAAAAATTTGTGCCAATCAAAACAATTCAATAAAAAGGAGGCACCGGAGTTTTGCGAGATTTAAAACGGGCAAAATGCGCGGCCCGTATTTGAAAATGCTGGGAAAATGCACGATTTTAAGTCAACAAAATTACGAAAATGCGTTTCCTATTCTGCCCCTACTAGTTCAAACCTAGGAACACAAAAAAAGTTCTTTGCAAAAACATTGCTTCAAAACTTCCCCCCAAATTGACATTCCTATTTCTTACTTTTTCTCGGCTGAAAAAGGCAATGAGGCCATCATTTATCACCTGTTATTTTCCCATTCTTATTCTGAAGATAATATTTGAACAGATTGTTAGATGGTCCTGCCGCGGTGCTGAGACCTGTTGATTACATGTACAAACACCCCCCGAGAATAAATTTACTTTCGCACGTGGGGGAATTCCCCAGTGGGCATTGGGGAAATCCACCGGCCCCGGATGATGTGACGGGGTTTTCCCACTCTTGCCCATGGAATAAGTGTCCAGGGTATGAAAGTTGTTAGTTAATCTCTTCCGCATTCCTACGAAGTCCGAATTTGTTTAACTCCGAAGAGATTATCCATGAATAAACCAATTAGAAACAAAGACCCGATACCGAGCGGTGAAGCTTTGATAGCATGCGGTTCAATATTATTATTGCACACCGAAGCGCAACCATATTATGACGCTTCAATGGAAAAAATCGGGTCATCTGTGTTCAACGAATCAAGGTTAGAGGTACGGTTCTACGCTAGGATTTATCAGGGCTGATTAGTAATTCAATTTGGTGAGTCCGCCCCTCTCGGGACCGCACACGTTCAGTCGTATCAAAGCCTTTTCGCAAATATTTCCTTTTCTTGTGACCTCATTGTTTTCGGATATTTCTTTCCGAAACTATAGCGATCGGGGAATTGTGGGGTCAATGATGGATGGTCATAGTCGCTTAAAATAGTCCTAAGAATAAAGAGTTTATTGGGAAACTGATCTAAAACCATTCAATTATTGGGTTTGGTAAACCGATTCAAAACAAAGCGAATACCGGGGCGAATTACAGCCCAGGAATCCCTGATGCAGGCTTACAGCTAGCTGGGAATGGAAATATGGGAAACACTTTTGCTGCTGTGAAAACGGCACGGTTGCAAATCATGGTGGAATTTACATGCATCATTTTGTCAGTGGTCACTGTGTAGGGACTGTGTAGGATCCCGGTGTACCTGGTGTAGGATTATTACGTACGGTACTTTGCTGAATATGATATCTAATAATTACATTTGGACTATATTTTTGCACTTAGTGGAATTGGTGAGTCATCAATGTTTGCCGACGTTTGCATAATAATGATTTACTTAATCAGTTGGTTTGTGTTAATTGGCAAATTAACATTTAAAAAGGTGTTTTTTAACAAAAATAGTGAAATCGCGATGGACCAACAACAATGTGATAGACCAAAAATTAGCGATTTTTTGCGCGAACTCCGGTGCAGATAAAAAACATTACAAAGACCCTTTGATTCCATGTGGGAAGTTAATGTCAGTTCCAGCAATTGTCATTAATAATTTTAGGCAACAATATGCAATTTTAGAAAAAAAGATACCATTGTGATATGTATAATACCGATAAATATTCAATGAAATTTTTGGAAAATTCGAAAAGTAATTAATAAAATCCTATCCAGTGGTATCGCGGAATGAGTTCCTTTTAGTGGTATTTAAGACTAGTACACACACACAGTCGCCCATTTTCTTTATTCCAATATAAATTGCGAATGTTTTTTTGTTAGTTTCTCGCAAACTCCTGTTCTCCTGCTATGAGAACCTAAAAGCGGAGAACTTGAAGGTTCAAGGTTCTCGCAAAGGTCCTTTTGCCGAGAACCTGCTATGGTTCTCGCGACATTCAGGTTCTCGCAGACTCCGACGAATTTCATTTCAGGGCCTGATGGTCTAATGGTAGCCAAGCACGACAAGACTATTCGCCGACGCCCTGCCTCTGTATAGACAAATCAATGGTCCTGAGGATGAAAAAGTTCTCCAAAATGATATGGACACCATGGTCAATTGGTCCCAAAAGTGGGGCATGCAATTTAACCCATCGAAATGCAAAACCATGAGGGTATCCAGGAAAAGAGATCCAGGTATAACATCGTACAACATCCTTGGAGTCACTTTGGAGGAAACATCTGAAACTCAACTGGTACCTTGGTATCAACATTCAAAATAATCTCCATTGGAATAGTCAAACACACCATTCCACAATGAAAGCATCCTGTGTACTTAATTTCTTGAGAAGAAATTTTCATCACTGTTCCCAGACTGTTAAAAGTAAATTGTATCTCACTCTTGTGAGACCGCATAAATGCTACTGCGGCATGGGACCCTTACACTGCCAAAAACATTGCTGCTATTGAGTGTATCCAAAAACAGGCAGCACGTTTCGTTACAAACACATATGGTAAAGATACCAGTGTCACCGTTCTACTGAATACACTGGGATGGGATACCCTTCAACGCAGACGTGAGGTTCATCGCCTGACCTGCCTGTACAAGATGATTAACGGGCAGCTTGACATCAACTACCGGAAATACACCAGACCTGCACCTGACAGACCCAGAAGAGGACATTCAGACCAATTCTATATTCAACCAGCAAGCACCGATGTATACGCAAATTCCTACTTCCCCAGAACCATAAAAGCATGGAACCAACTCCACCCTTCTGCCATTCTTCAAACAAATCCTGCTACTTCGAATCTTTTATTTCAATTTAACGTCCACCCTCCTGCCACCTCCAGTTAAAACTCTACAACCAGGAGTATTTTGGAGGGAACACCACCAAGTACCAAGTATATCATGTATCAATTCTATACCCCGTTTTTCATAACTTTCCCGGTCATTCGACAAAATCTGACACCCAAGCGATGAAAGTTTATAATTTATTTTACCGTTATATGCCGAATTTGTGCAGTTTCGATGGTGAGGCACAGGTGAAATCTGGTGAGTACTTTGGCAGCTCCACACAATCAAAACTTACACATTGCGGCCACAGTCGATTTCGTTCTCCGATCTGAGCATGCGCAATATGATTTTTCCTGAAGGGTCACAATCGAGGTCACTATCGGGCATATTTAATGAGCTTCGCTGTGCGTGCCGTCAGCTGCTAGATCCTGACATCCCCGGCGAATTCACCGTAGTAACCATAGTAGCGTGCCGTAGTCGGCCTTTACTTGATTATAAAACTTAAAGATTGCTATTTTTTAATGAAATGACACTAAAATATGGCTGTTCACTGAAATTTGATATTACCAGTAACTTTCAGCCGCATCAGAAAAATGGTGAGGCCTTTTTTCTTTATTTGAAGTTACAAGGAATAGACCCCCTAGATGTCTCTAGAATCACATGAAAGTGACTGTTGTTGATCAATAACGCAATTAGGCCTATCCATCTAAATTTATTCGGCCTTGGGTTCCCTGCATGTATAAAAAATATTGTTTGGTCCCATATTGCAAGTATGTCTTATGACCCTTTTAATGTGATGTAAATTCTGCACGGTAAGGGCGGTCATATGAGGTTGAGTTCCCTTTCCAGCCCCTGTACCCACCCCTTCCACCACCCCACCCTCCCTCTCCCCACCCCTGCAGATGACCTTGTCCAAATTTTTAAAGATGTAGCTCAATTGACCACCCCACTGTGTGGGAAGCACTACATGTACAACCCGACTTGTGCACATACCTCAGCCTACCCCCTCCACCCCACTTAATCACAAACGAGAATGCAGTAA
>JAMKCH010013514.1:0-45213 GCA_023653785.1 Ophioderma brevispina | reverse complement strand
GGATTTCAGATGGCCATGCCGTCGAGAATCTATTTTCCTCAATATCTTGGAAACTAAATAAGCTAGAGAGTTCATTCCAAAGGCTATACCCACATTTTTTGGGGTCAATAAATCTTATAGACTAATTTTAAAAGAGTTCGGGGTTTTTTGGGGGGGCAGCCCATCTTGGAAAATTCAAAATGGCCACCATCCGCGACATACTTTTGAATGATATCTTGGTAAGTGGAACAAGTTCAGGAATATATCGGGGTGCAACAATTTGCACATTAGTTGGGCCCATTGAAATATTATTCAATTTTTAAAAAGTGCTCTCAGTTGTTTCGCATATTGACTATTCTTATATCAATTAATTTTTGTTTTTTCTTCCTTATTTTGGCAAAAATCTGCACAAATTTAAGTTTCCTATACTTTTGGTACACAAACTGATTTCACTAAATTTTGGCAAGAGTCGCCGGTGCATTTTAAACATCATAGAAGCAAATTCTGGGAATAATTGGTACTTATTTTTGTAACACTGGCTAGATGAGACCCATAGCTATCAATTGATATCAAAATCATGTTTAGGGGTTTTCGGTATGGGAAAATCTACGGGGTTGCGACCGAGGGTGCAACCACCTCCCATGTTTAGATTTGGAGCCTGCCCATTTCACCGTGTTTCCTTCATCAAGCTCACTTCCTTTATTGAGAACGATTTTGCTTTTGATACAATGCTGTCTCTACAGGGTCTAACTGGCTTTAAACAGAACTTGAAAAACTGGCCGTGTTAACTTTAACAACACCATCCTGGAATCAATACAGGACCACTCCCCTGGTGTTAGATTACACATGTTAGTGTTATAAATTAACACCAATTTTGATGATTCACACTGTATGATAAACACTGCTTGTGTTAATTTTGTTACACCACATTGGTTTTGATCGTTTTTTTAGACAGCTGCCAGTTGCGAATATGACACTGACTGGTTGTAAATTTAACACTCTCCTTGGTCAATACTGGGAATCCTCCTCCCTGGTGTTAATTAATAACACCAAACTTTGGTGCACCATTTATTTTGTAATTTGTGATATTTTTAGTAGAAAATTGCTTGATTTTGTTTATTTTGTGGCTTCTATTATAACTACTTGCCTCTAACAAATGCATAAACAGAACACCAACATCCATAATTAAAATTATCACAACAACCGAGTGGGGTTAAATCATAACTTTCAACACCACAAACTAACACCAACAAGCTTGATACCGACATTGGGTGTTTAAAATCAAACACCCCATTTTAGCAGTGTACAGTCCCTTCTAGAGACAACAGATTATTAACTTCAGATCAACAATCTCTGCAGTCACAGTCATATCTCTGGCAAATGATATCTCTGAGACTTGTCCCCTCTGCTTATATCAGAGGTCCCAATGCAACACCCGATTTTGGTGCTTGAAACACATTGGTAAAAGTAAAATCAGGGTTCCGTGGACTTAATCTTTGACCAGTTGGATGTTTTTGCTGTCAATAATTTTCCCTGTTGGCCATTTTCTGAATACATCCATGTGCCAGATTTCCAAGATGGTAAAAGGTTGATATCAGTGTGTCAAGACTCTATGATTGTTTTCCCAACATCCTGGAAGAGCATATTTTGGGCTCTTTCTGAAAAACTCTAGCTAATGCTGAATTTGAAGAGGCTGCTGAAATTGGTGCTGATTTGCCAGATATTGGACATCATTCTTGTTATCGTATCCCAACAGTGGTTCTCAAATATATCTACCATAGATGGGTACAATGTCCTGTCTGTTCAACTAAATTCCGCAAGGTCGTTGTGTGTGCCGCGTTGCTCCAACATGGTGCAGACCACGATATGGTCCCAGTAGTTTGTGGTGCTATTCCACAACTACAGTAGTGTCCTTATCTGCTTCCAGGTAGCCCCACTTCTGAAAGGAAACTTATATGTCCGTTCTATTCTCAATTGTTTAGACATCCGCCATTCACCCTGAGGAGTCAGCTCCAGTGTGCAGATGCCACCAGGTTCAATACCAATGGATACTACTTGTTCATATCAGTGGTGATGTCACAAGGCGACTCTCTTAGACTCTTTAAGGCTGTTTCAAGGGGTTGGACTTTGCTTAAGAAACTGGTTGAATTTAAGGAATTAGCAGCATACTCTGTCTGATATAGGGTGTTTCACATTAGATGCCTGGCAGCTTACGCTCTTTGCATCTTGCTATATCACTATGATGATTTTCGGGTGGAGCCATTCCTGCAAGGATGGGTAAGTTCCTCTGGTTTCAGTTGTGGCGAAGACATATCTTGTGATAAGCCGCAACAAAAAAACAAAAGGGAGGATTAAACTTCTGCAAGGTTGATCTTCCCTACAGGGCAGTGCATGGCTCTGCACTCAGTAGCACAGGCGAGTGCTGTTGATCTAGAATAGGTTGGTGGCACCCATCTTGTGCCAGCGAGTTTGATCAAAATGTTATTGTGTGAACATACTTTACTCTTCGTCCTTCTTGATGTAGGTCTTATAAGAGAGTGCTGTCCAAGGTTACTCCTAGGTTAGACAGAATTAATTGCAGTACTCCAGTGGTGTTCCAGACCAGGTTTACTTTACGCTGAACGTTTAGGCTTCACGGTTGCATAGATGAAAGCACACACCTGTGGTCTTTGGATGGAATTTACACATTGGTGGGTTTCCTCATAATAACGTGTAAGTTGTGCGCTAATCTAAGGTCGATCGAACGACAGTTCACTGCACTCCTAGGTTGTCATTGGTATCGATACATGAAAGTGCTGAGCACGCTCCCTTTGGGGTAAGTCCAATTCTCAGCCTATACCCTGCGGCTCTTGTTTGCTCCTAGCTGAACAAGAATTCCTGTTTGCAGCCAATTGCTTTGATAGCTCAGTCATGTGGATGTCCTTGAGAGTTGCAAGATCTTATGGAGAATGCCTTGATTTAACAGTGGTCGTAAGCAAACATGATCGATGAACACGACTCCGGTTACCCAAACCCTTCTCGAACCCATCCTCGATGTGCTGGGGTTCTAGGTTATTACATGGCTTGTTTTTGTTTTTTGTTTTTTGATTTGGCCTGGCCGGAAACCTTGTTCCGGTATGAGTGTTCGTCTACACTGGTGCAAAAACCATAACAGTTGAGCAGGAGACATCATGGGACCAGCATGAAGAATCCGAAAGTACTTCAAAATGATTAGCAAAGATACTTGAAGTCTGAGAGCTCAAAGCAACCCTTCTTTTGGATGAAAATGGTCCAGACCTCATGGCAATGGACATGACAGAAGTCATGAGTGCAGATTTAGCAGAGGCTTTCAGCAAAAAGAAGAAAGCAGAATGGGAAAGAACTGCAGGATCTATGTGAGAGACCACCTCAACCGCAACCCAAGAAAGGGCGAAGTAGATTTCAAAATGTTGGCCCGCACTCTGGTCCAAAGGTACACCCCAATTCCATCTATTTCAAGACATTCTATATACAAACAAGAAAATAAAGTTAGCTTGTTTCGATAGCTAAGTGATGAAGTTACACATGCTCAGTATCCCTGAAATATGCCACAAATTGATTGACAATTGGTGTTGGTGATGCCACTGTTTTAGCCAGATCACAGATTGACTTAAACCATTTCACCAATTCACCCACCAAGAACCAATTTGGTAAGAATGTTTTTGTGTGCTTGATGCTTCATGTCAAGGCCATTCAAAGGTATGGTTCACTCACTGTCGACAGTGATTTTGTCCATATCACATTATTTTTGAAATCTTGGCTCCTTGACTTCGGATTGACTTGGGCCATGGAACGAATCTTCAATTATTCCAGTGCCACACAGTCACTCAAAGTCTAGGACCACAAAACTGTCACGCCTTGCCTCAGTTTCATGCATATACCGGATGCGATACCACCCTCAGCCTTCCTGTATCATTATGTATAGCCTCCTGGCTCTGCCGATTGACATCCTGCTTCAACCTGCCCGCGACAAGCACAAACACCATCATCCTCAATATAACCAAGTAATTGCCTGCGAGAAAATTGGTTTATAATTCTCGTATTTTTCCTAAAATCTATCACAGACTGGAACAATCTACCTAGCTCCATTATTCCAATACAAGATCCGAACATATTCAAGTCTGCGTTTTTTGTTTTTGTTGTCCCCTTCAAGCTCTTCCATTGTTTATGCGCACACTGTTCCTGTTAGGCTGTTCCAGCTCGAGAGTTTTGTTACAGTAAATTTTCTTCAGATACAGAAGAGAATTGTGTGGACATTATTCATAGATTACAGATTACTTTAGAATGCTGGCTCATCCAGATGAGCTTAAAATTGAAGGTATCCCCTAGAGGTCTTGGAAGATTCACCATCATGATGTATGCCAAGACATCTAATGCTTCCCGTGTCAATTTTGCTTGCCAGGAGCTCTTCTCTAAAGGAACTTCGCTTGAAACCATCTCACCAACTCAGCAGCTTTTTTTTAAAATGCATTTACCAATCTCAGATTGGAACGCAGCGCCTCGAACTCAAGAATTACCCGCTGACCAAATCAGCCTGAAGGTTGGGTGAAGGGATGAAAAGAGCATCTGTCTAAATGCTCCATTGTTGGACTCTACTTCAGATGCAAACAAAGACTGTGCACTGCTCTTTCATGAGTGCTTTAAGCCTACAGGGACTGTAAATGTTCAAAGGTAAGCTTGCAGTGTACACTCCTCTGCCGATGTCAAGGTGGTTTCATCATAAGGCTAGCCATCTAATATAATAGCCGACATTTGTTTTGGCTCTATTGCCAAGGACCATTCAGCCAACAAGTCAGTCAATATATCGTGCCGGGTTCAGTATCTAAGCAAGTCCATGGATTCAGTTTGCCTGGTTTTTATATAGCTTTGTGAAATTCTCAGGTGTGGGATACTATCTTAGCTCATTGAACTTGATAAACTTCATTTACCTAGATTGACCTTACTAGTCTTGTTTGGTTATTGGCATAGCAGTTGATGTTTTCATATAACAAATAACACGAAAGATGTTTTTTAAATGTTGTTAATTCCTTGCCCCTACAAGTATGCATTTTAACACGGATAAATACGAGTATTGAATATCATTGCATTGTGTCACAAATGCATCCATATTTTATTTTAGTTTTGATATTTCAATATGGCCTTGCCACTTAGGTCTTTATAATACTTCATTATTTTTCTGGACACAATAAATATGGGTAGAGACAATCACATTTATATTCCTATCTTTATTTGATTATCAAGAATAATAATTAAAAAAGGTATGGTCCTTATGGCATCCATTTTTTAATTTTAAAAAAAATATTGATGACTGCCACTTGAGCTCTTTAAAATTAGTCCATAAGATTTGTTGACCCAAAAACTGTGTGTATTCCTTGGAATGAGGTCTTAGCTACTTTACGTGTTCCAATGATCCTGTGGAAAATAGCTTTTGGAAATTCCAAGATGGCTGCCACCTGAACTCTTTAAAATTAGTCATAAGGTTCCATTGACCTCACAAAATGTGGGTATAGCCATTGAAATGAAATCTCTAGCTATTTTAGTTCCTCCAAGTATTTGTCCAAAATATGTTATGGAATGCGGCCATCTTTAAATCCAAGATGGCCGCCCAACTAGGAGAGTGCCAAAGTGCTTCCATCAATTTTCTTGAATGGCATGGTCTAAGATACTTTGTTAGGCCAAATTCCACTACTTTTATCCGAAGTGCACACTTCCCTCGCTACATCCCCTAACTAATGTAACTTGTCTGAAAATCTAACCATTTTCATTTGTGATGTTACATAAAATCAGAAAAATTGCCCCCTTTTCATAGAAGTTGTGACCAAAAATTAAAAATGGACCCATTTATAGAGTAAGCAATGACCTAAAAAAATGACCCTCATATCATGGTATTCGCATGGTGTGGAAAACGACCCATTGTTATAGTCAGGGTGAAAATGTGACCCCATATCGGCGGCACCTATGTACCCACCCTTTCCTTTTACTTGTTGCTGACCAGATCCAAGTGTATATTGTTTTTTAAACAGTACATGTACAAATAATGCTATAATTAGAAAAACTCTTATTCACAATCATCCCACGATAGTTCAGAAGAATTTCATCAGGGAAAAAAAAGAAAAACAACACACACAAACATTTGCACAAAAGGCTATGCTTAGTTTCCCAATAAGGGCACTATGCACATGTCCATGTGAGTGTAGCAAACAAAAAAATACAGTGCATTGCCTTGATGAAAGGCCAAGTTAAAATCAAGGGTTAGGGCAAAAAGGCCCCGATCTGCAATAGCTGCCACAAGGGTTAGATTGATAATTATAACACTTAATAAGAACACAACTGACAAATGGCCGCTATCGCAGATGGGGCCTTTTTGTAGTAAACCCTCGAAATGCACTGACGTATTACCCCCATTTTAAGTCTCGCTAATCCCTAATGGCTGAACACGGGTTTTGCTAATGGGAGGTACAACTTTCAATTCCAGCACTGCTAGTATTTACCAATTGAGTTTTAAATCCTAGTTATTCATGATAACACCAGAGGGTGTTTTGAGGAATCCCCACAATGCAAAAACCATTTTGGGAAATTTCACTCAATAGGTCATGTGATTGCATGAAAATCCTATTCTTAACACATCAAATCCCTGATTTTAACCCTCTTTAGCCCCACAAAGCATTAGTACTTAGGGAATTTTTTAAGCATTATCTTGAATATCTTATAGTTCTCAAAACTTTTCAAACACTTTTTTATCCCTAAGTACAAAATAGTTTTGTACAGTACAGTATAGGCCCAAATCCAATGCATTTGGGATTGGTTCAAAACCCCCTCTGGGGTAACACGATGCTAGTTTTGTCCACTGTAATCTGTCTGCAAGGTATCTTGCCCAGATTACACTTGTATTGGGTGACCCACCACGGCTGTGAAATTGGCAGGATAATTAAGTCATAAGGGTCTATTGGACTGGGGATTGGGTCACAATAGGGTATAATGTGAGACAGCCAGACAAGAAGATATGAATGGCTATCGCAAAATTCAAGGTAATATGTATAAGGTGGGCTTCAGAGGTGTTTTGGAGTCATCCCACAATGCAAAACCAGCCAGTTTTGGGAATTTCATCACCTCAATAGGGTCAATGTGATCAACATAAAAAACCCTGATTTACGCTGATTTTAGCCCACAAAAGCGTTATCCTAGGGAATTTTTGATGATTTTTGAAATGTCTTTTGGTTCTTAAAACTTTTTGAACACTTTTTATCCCTAAGTAATACTGACATGGATTTAAAGTACGTATGGTATAGGCACATTGCATGCATCATGGATTGATTCAAAACACCCCTGAGTGGGCTAAAGGATCAACTGTAATGCCATATTCGGCATGGTCACATCCACCTGATGAATCCTTCAATGTGGAGAGTTTTTAAGCTTCCATGCTCTCAAATTCATAAAATCTAATCCTACATGTTTGGGTGACCCATCACATTTTACAAGCCCCCCCCCCCCCCAGCCACCCACCCACACCCACACACACACACACACTTTAGTCCAACAAAATTAAGACTTGGGTAATCAAAGAATATTCATATTTTTCTCCTAGTGAATTTATGATGCAAAAATGTTTCCTTTTGTGTTATGAACAGTTACCCAATGGGCTATTCCATCTGAAATCCATACTCCACTGTGGAGGTTTAATTAAGAGTCTTTCACAGATATGGTGGTGTAGTTCAAATGAACTATCCAATGGGCTATTCTTCTTGAATCAATATGTCCCTGTGGAGGACTTCTCAATCTCCACATGGGAATTGTAATTCAAAGACTGTGGAAACTTAGATTGTGGCACCGGCGTATCCAGACCTGTCTTTTTGGAGGGGGAACCCAGGAGGGGCGAGATACCCTTATAGCCGTAAATAGGTGATTTTGCTTGTTGTGGCATGACCCGGGGGCACGCACCCCGAAAGCACCCACAATACGGGCCACTGGGGTGGTGCAGATTTTTAATTCATGCCAACCTGGGGAGTTGTTGGCCCATACATGGGTCCACGAAGCTGCAAGCTAACTTTTAAGAGAAAAATTGGATGCCAGAGTCCTATTTCAAATAATAATGAGAAAAAGGTGTCCTCTTCCAAATTATCACATAAATATAATGTCCCTAGATCAATACACTGCACTAATCGATTTGCTGCGAAGCAAATTGGCACACAATACTGGTGACAGAGAGATAAAAGTGTTTGGGGTTACTCCAATTGTTTTATCATTTAGATATGGCGTGTCTGGGCAATATAGGTTGGATCAACCTTGAGTTAAACCTTTAGAGATGTAAGATTCATCAAGCATTATAATACAGAGTACAAGGCATTTCAGTTGTGTTTTACAACCCCCAAATATTCCTCAATTTGAAAAAGCAAATTTCACATCTATTACAGGCATTTTTTCCCATGCAACATTAAAATATCCACTTCATTAGAGATTTACGAACATTGAAACATCCAAACAGCAGATCACCAATTTCCACAAATACAGACGCAATTACCAATTTAATACTAATCTCCAATTTCCGGATCAGGATCACTTAAGATGTTGTAGATTCCAGCAAGTATCATCATAAAGGTGCATGTGGTATTATACAGGATGTCTGCAAAAAAGTGCAAGAATATGAACCCACCCACTATGGGGCTAAAAATTGTACAAAATTGTAACATTTTTTTGAGACCCCCTATACATTAACATTCACTTGATTTATTTACACAGCAATATTATTTTCTAGACAGAAAATCATTAAAAATAAATTCCATATTGATGCATGAATTTGTGATATTGTACTTACACTCACAAAGTACTATTTGCACATGACCCAAGTACACTCCAAAAGATAGATCATGTGCAAATTATAAAGGCATTGCATGTTGACACATGATCCCTGAAACTTTCTGTAAGGGGGCCCTGGAAATGGTACACCTACAGAGATTCCCACATGCGCAAATCAGGCTGGATTGTCCCCTACTTGGGAGGTGTCTGCCATTCATCGCTGAATGAGTTTGACATTTAACCTTTAGATTGATAATCTATGATTGGTTCGAAAGATTTTGATTAAAGGTTTCTTTCAGAATAGTTGTTGTACGTCCATGATTCAAAAGTTTTGGAAATCAGTAAATGTTGTTGCTGTTGGTGATGTTATTGTCAACTACACCAGTGTTGATTTTTCTCCACACTTGTATGCAAAAACAGAGGATTTATAATCATTGTTATTTGATGTACTACGGGGTATACTACTCTTTTAAAAAAATAAATGGGAATAGGAAAACAAATATATATAAATAAACATATTCACTAATTGAGAATGAATTTTTAAAATATGTATAATCAAATCTATGGCACATACATATTAATTACCTCTTGAATTCAATAAAGATTTCTCAATCAATGGTTTAAAAAAGGTTTTCAAAATTAATATTTTTCATGGTGCATGAGCATACCAACATTCTTACAATATCTCTGATTTGCTCATTACATGATATTACCTTCCAAGTGACCAATCAAAATAGTGCTTAGATACCGATAGAAAAGCAGGTAGTGCCCAGAGGGTTCAGAAAAACCAAGTAAAAGAAAACCAAGGAAAGATTTTGGAAGAGCTGCCAAACCCTAATTGATTTCTTCCTTAAGCAGGCCCACACTTTCAAGAAAGGGGTTAACACCTCTTGTGAAATGAGAGAGGCACATGTGAATTGAGTTGATGAACAGGTCTACCTAACATGTGAAATATGTGACAAGGTATGGCAGTCAAGGTAAATAGCAGTGGCATCATGGGAATTCCTTTTTTCATCCAAACATGATGGCCCACAGTGCACAGCCAACATGGTGTCTTTCTTAGCTGACAAACCACATGTATGCAATAATGAGGTGTGTTGAAAATCCCGGGGGTGGCACTCAATATTTTTTGGGGATGGGTAAGTAGGTGCCACACAAGTTTTGTGAAGGATGGGCTTGGGAGCCATTTTTTTCTGAAAGTAGTATTTAAAGAAATAAATTTTACAAAAGAAAATAGTGTTTCAAATGAAAATTTTAAATAACAATAGGGGTTTGAAGTGAACAAAAATAGGAATTAATTAAAGGTGTATTTCGTGATTCCAGCACCTTCCGTTTTATTCATTGTTCAATAGATATCCTCGAGAAAAGCTTATTCACAACTTTTTAGTTGATCCCGTCCTTGCGGTTTTGTGTTATGAGCAAATGCTTGTTTCCCACGGTCCCATAGACCACCGTGCTGTAATTTCTGTCTGTTTACGGACAGAAAATACAAAATTTGAATTTCTTACACATGGACTACTAATGTTAACGGTTCAGATTAATCTAAAAATCTCAACTTTTTTCAGGTAAGTCGGGGGACGAGGCTGTGGATCACAAAATGCCCCTTTAAGTTGGGTTGAGAGCAAGAGGTTTGCTACCTGCAGGGTACCAACAGATCTTCAGCCTACATTCCACCACATTCCATTAAATGCAAGATTTTATTAGGCCTATCATTTACAAGCCAGCCTTGTGTTTTAATTTGAAAAAAATACTAAGTAGAGAAATAATATGTTGGAGAGTACACCTTTTTAACCACACTATACTTTTCAGTTGAAAATGCAGAAAAAAAACCTAGGGGTTCTTGGATATGAACAATACAAGCAAGTCTGTAAAAGGGGTCATCACTGTAGCATACATGTATAGACACACTAACCAATGGCAAGTCTCTTCCTTTGGGTTAGAATCGGTAGGGTAACCTGATATGAACAATTCTTCCGATAACTTATGATCTAAAGTAGATCCATTATGGTGCTCTATCTGATCATCAGCCTCGTGAAATGGAACAGTCCTAAAGTTACCATCCTCTTTTCACCTCATGGTCTATTTCACCCACTCAACTCATAAACAGTTAATACCGGTACTTGTACGCTTTTGTACAAAGAAGGCAATATTTGGTTTTTAGATGGGAAGTAATCGCACAGCTTTTTTGCTGTACCGTGCATTATGCAATCATAATAAATGTTTGCAGGAGTCAGGGGCGGATCCAGGATTTGAAAAACGTCAAAATTACCGGGGGCTGAAGGCCGAACTTGTCCAAAATGGGCTGATTTTGCAAGATTTTGCAGAATTACCGGGAGGCGCGCGCCCCCTCCCTAGATCCGTGCCTGGGAGTTAGGTACAGAATAGATGCTGTTGCCACCCCAGAGAGCTTTGACCTGGAAGAAAGCTGTTAAATTATGCTAAATCAGCCTTTTGCCTGCTCACCAAGAAATTTTTACTTCCAACCAGGAAAATCTGCCTCAAAACCACCTCCAACCAGAACATCTGCCTCAAAACCAGGAATCTGCCCCCTCCGACAAGTTGACCCCTGTTACGCCCGTTTTGAAGCATTATGAATTTGGGGAGATTATTATGCAGCCATGTATCTTTATATTGAAAAAAGGGCTATCTACTTTAGAGTCACATGGGTAATTCTCCAAGCAGGCCCTCAATTTCATTCAAATTGAGATTTGTGCTTGCATGTATATTATTAACTGTGCACTAGCCTACACCAAGAGTGACAAATGACCTTTAGATTTCAAGTTTATGCGGATAAGGTACAAATGTCATGCTGCTATATGCGATAATCAGTTTAAACTAGTTGCTGACTAGTGCTATCAGATGCAGTGCCAAATGTGCTAACCGTGCCATAGTATGTCACATGACCTGGGCCACTTTTTTCACAATTATACTAATTACCTCACCTCATCTTTATCTAATAAAACTCATTCTAACAAGATAAGGCATGTTCTCCTTTATTTCTTGCACTCCCTATTAGGCTACTGAAACCTAAGGATTTTGGCTTTCTCTCTTTTTTTTAAGAGGGATGAGGAGACTACGCTGTTATTCATTATTTCCAAAATTTTATTGTTTTTTTTTAAATTTAAGTTATAAGGATCGCGAAATTGTGTTAAAATGACCTTACATGGCCAACTACATTGGATCTTGGAATTGACCATGCATGGTCAACTTGGGTTTCATAATTCACACCAGTGGCAGCACCAGGAGGTTGCATGAGGGGGCATACCCCAGTCCCCCCCCCCCCAGGTCAAAGCAAAAATGACAATTTTTTGGCAAAAATCAGCAATTGGGACGCAAAATCCAAATTGGGGCAAAAATCAGCAATTTGGGGCCAATATTAGTTAAAATGTAGTTAATTTAGTTTGAAAGTTTAGAATTACTTTTGGTTCCCCAAAATTTCACTTTGCCCCCCCTCTAGAAAATGAAGTCTGGTGACACTGCCAAACTTGTAAAATTAAATCAAAATATCTGAAATCTCATACCCTATATTTGTTACATTGTGAATTAGTCCTATTCAACAAGATGAAATATATTTTTCAGATTTATCCATCTCCTCTTAATTATAGTGGGATTAATTTTAAATGGCACAATTTTTAGGAGCCACCCATTTCGAACCTGGTATGATAGTAATTCATATCCCAATTAAAGTCACTCATCCAAATCCTGTTGTTTTTTCATTGTCTCATGAACTGGTTCACATTTTACCAGGTTCTTACAGAGACACTGGCACATTTGAAAAATAGTGCGCCCTCAAGATTTTTCAAAATCGATATTTTTTTTGCATGGTTGTAAAAGCTTTTATATACAAAGCCCTCACCCGATGATTAGATCAATCAGCTTCCTTCTGGTTAACAGAACGATTTTATAATTAGCGTCCCGCGACGCGAAATTCAGCAGACGACGAAAATGGCTTTATAACACAAGAACACACACTCCGTATGCATTTTTCTTCTCACGCTGTGGCACACTGTTTGACCGGTCTATAACCTTTGCGGTTTTAATATCAGTGAGTAGGTCAAATATTCTGTAATATCACATTTGTTTGTTAAAGTTATGGAAAACTTAAAAGTTGGCTTACAAATTACCCTGATGTCTTTATCCTCATATCATTGTCCCCTATCTGTTTGGGTATTTTTTTTTATGTGTAATATATCTCTCCTTCTTCCAATGCCTAGACTATCTTTGAGAGGCAATTGAAGAAATTTCATATTTTGTTGAAAATGTGCCAGTGCCGCTTTAAGACAAATACACTGTGCAAATAGAAATTGCTACAAATCCAAGGAAAAAACATACCTGTCTCTCAGTGCATGTCAGAAATACAGCGTAGGCAATTTTCTATTTATGCACCGCACTATGACAATTAAATTTTTAATTGGCCATTTTTAGTTCGATAATGAGAATATATATCCGGGAGACCAAATAAAATGGAGTGCCTACAACAGTGCTAACAGCTCAGAAAACCAGATCTGCTAATTAGCTGATAATTTGCTAAATCTCTATCCACCAAAGAAGACCCACCTAGATGATTAGGCTTCTTGCAACAATGAATTTTTGTTTTTCCTGTTGCCGCCCGCGCCGTAAATGCCAAAATCCCAAAATATCATTATTTTCATGAATTCATTTTTTGTGTTTTCCTTAAGAGTCAATATTTTTTCCAAGTACTTCTGAGATTTTTCTTACACAATACTTACTGTATAGCAGCTTCATCCCCGAAATTTGCTTTTAAAAATGCTTTTAGACGCACTTTTCACCCGATAGTATTACAGTCGGAGTTTTGGAGAGTCGGGCGGTAAACCAAAGCTTGGATTCACCATGGGTGGTCTTTTCAAGTAGTGGCAAGTCAATTAGGAGCCTTGTTTGTAATGTTAATAATATAAATTGCTGAGCAAGTTCAACGTGATATTTTTCAAAGATCAGGGATGCATGGTTGAGAGAGTTTGGAAATATGTAGAGATGGGGTGGGGGGAGGGAAGGGCAGGGGCACATTTTTTGTGATTTCTGGATGGTTCCCTGTGTTTTGGCTACCTTTGTGTGTCAATAGTTGATGAGCATTTTCCTGCACCCAAAATCGGCTATTTTGGGTAGTCAAAATAACAATTTTTACACAGAAGTGGACACTTGGATGGTTCCCGCTGGTTTCTGGATGGTTCTCTGTGTTTTTTGGATCTTGTGTATCAATGGTTGTGACGCAGCTGGAACCCAAATAACTAGTTTGGTTTAAAATATCAAAATAATAATTTTTTAAAGAAAAGTGGACCTTTGGATGGTTCCCCGTGGTTTCATGGCTGTTCCAGGGGTTTTGGTTCCTTTGTATTTTCAAGGGCTCTTAAGTATGCTAGAACCCAATTGGCTGTTGTCCAAATGACAAAATTATTTTGAAATACAATTAAACCTTTGGTTGGTTTCCGCATATTGTTTTCTGGTTGTTCCCCGTGTGTTCTTCTTCTTGTGTAATCAATGGTTGTTGAACAAATTGTGTGGAACACAAAAAGTGGGTCAGATGGTCAAAATAGTAATTTTTCAAGAAAAGTGGCATACTTTTTTGGATGGTTTCCGGATTGTATGGATGTTCCCATGTTTGTTTCGGGTCCTTGTTGTTTCAATGTTGATGAGATGCCTGGAAACCAATTCAGTTCGTTCGTTTCAAAATAGTCAAAATAATGATTTTAAAGAAAAGTGGACACTTTGGATGGTCTCAGATGTTCTGTGTGCCTGTGTTTTGTCTCCTTTGTGTATCATTGGTTGTTGAACAATTGCCTGAAACTCAAATTGCCATTTCCTGTCCCAAATGGTCAAATTATTTTCTTAAAATTAACATACACACTTTGGTATGGTTCCTTAACGGTTTTCAGTTTTTAGCTCCTTTTGTGTGTCAATGGTTGATGAAAAATTACCTGAGATCCCGACTCAACAGTTTTGGTTCAAATGGACAAAATAATTATTTTTTAAAGAAATTGTCACTTGGATGGTCCAGAATTTTCTGGATGTTTCTGGTATTTTGGCTGCTTTGTGTTCAACACAAACCAAAATAGCAAAACAAATTGCCCATTCCATCCAAAACTGGGCAAATGGATGTTCAAAAGTGGACACTTTGGGGATGTTTTTCTGGCGGTTTTTGGATGGTTCCCGGTTTTTGGCTCTTTTGGTGTTTCAATGGTTATGAGCACTGTCAGTAGTGACTGTGCTGCACAGATGGGTGCCCATTTTACACAATTTTTTAACATGAGGACCTTTAGTTTCCCAGAAAGGATTTTATTTCTCTCTGGCCTGTATGGCCAAGTTGGTTCTTGTAATTCGTATTTGACCTCTAAAACTGTAAAGGGTCGATAAACTGAACAATAAAAATTACAGACACTAAAATTGTGGCGGATTACCAAATGTTAATTTGGTATCCGCAGGATGACTAACATTTTGGCGGATTACCAAATTTCTACCTGGTCTCCGATGGATTACCACATTATTTTTTCTTATTTTTACGCTGGTTAAAACCATAGTTCTTTGGTCTGTGGTGTAGTTTTTTACAATATTTTTTTTTTATTTTTACGAGTTGTCGAGTGACCATTGAACTAAAAACTTCGTGAAGCAAGAGAAGCGAGTGAGTAATGTCGATTTCAAATTGCATTCAGAACTCTGCTATGCTAGGCACATGGAGTTTAATTTACAACCTTTTAACACCTTTCAATTAATTATTCCACTCAAATACAAACTTTTCATGTATATGCTTTATAAACAGAAAGAGATTAAGTGAGTGGTAGCCTACTTGCAAGGTAGGTAGTTTCTGTATCGTGTTTGTTAAAAATCTATGTATATGCCTTGGAAGAAGTGAAATTTGTACGCGGTTTTGAATCTGAAAGAAATAATGAATATGAATAATTACAAAGTTGACCCCCCCCCACCAATATTTTTTTTTTAACCTGCAACAGGAACTAAAAATCCATTTTGAAGAGGGCCTTATGTTGTACATCAATGAACACATTTAGGCAAGTAAAAGCCTCCACTAAACGTGAGTTGATCTCCAACTGGCGATGTTTTGTTAATCCAAGGTTTGGCCCTCACTCTTTCTAGAATTTTCCGGTGCAAGGAGAAGCTGTAGATGTGGTGCTCATTATTAAACGTTTCTATAATTTTGATTTTTACCATCTTTGTGTCTTTCTGTCTTGCTGCAATTTCCATGCGATACTTTTGTTTATTCCATTTTAAAATAACGGTATTATGTGGATTCTATTCTAAGTGTAAATAAATGTTTTGCCAGAAAAAAACTTAGGTAACACTGAATACTTGTGTTTCAGATGTGCAGTTCCTCAATCCTACCAGATCTTAATCTAAAAGTAAAAATTTAGGTACAATAAAAATTAAGTATAAGATTCTTAGATACACAAAAACCATCTGAATTTAGTATTAGCTTGTTTATTCAAGGTTAATAATTTAAGCCTTCTTATCTCAATCTTAAAAAAAAAACATTTACTTCATTACCCTAGAAAACAAACTTGCTCTATCAACCTTACATTAGTTGCATTACAGTCAACTGCACTAAGTCCACTTGGTTTATATAGGATTCAAAATTGTCAAGTTTGTCCTTACTAAACACTTTCGCCAGCATCGCGTATAAACAGCCCATGTTATTGTGCACATCTTTAACATGCACACAGTATCTTTCATGCGCCAAATATATTGTCTCTTTTTCTATGACAAATGAAATGCTTCAGGGCATGTTTCTCCAGCCTAATCGACTTTCGTGTCCCACGAGACACCATTTCAAGCAGGGCAACTAAATGCTATGCTCTTGGCTTGTGATTATATTTCGTATAATAATATTATGCATTTGTGTCGTACCTAGAGATAAGTGAATGTTATTATGTAAATCTTCACAACCATGATACCTTACTAATTAGTTCTAAGAATTAAGCTGTATGTGAGTTTTTCCTGTGATTGTTGTGAAATAAACACAAGAAATACTTCCCTTGCTTGTATGCAATTAAAATGTTTGTTTGTTGTTGTGCGTTAAGATTCTTTTTCATCTAGCCGTCAAATTCTGTGAGAAACACAGTTTCATTTGCAAGAGTCCAGAAGCAATGTTGAGGGAACGGGTCAATGATTTACACATGTTGCAATGGTGGATTGGGTATATAGAAATTGTTAAGTGAAAGGGGATATGATCATTTTATCAATAGAGTGGGGAAAATGAACTTTTAAATGGCGAAATCTCACCAAAACATTCGCATGCAATTTTTGAATGGAAGCAAGGATAAAAATGTTTTAAATCTGCCATCCCCCCCCCAAAAAAACTTTTAAATATTGACTGCTATCTAAAAGAATAAGCAGTGACGTTGCTTATTCAGACAAACAAAAACATAAAAATCCATGTATTTGGTATCTTTGTGACTGGCATAGATTGCAACATCGCCTACCCTGTCAGGCAGTCGACTAAATCCATGTATTACAGACACAACAGTACATTTTTATCTGATACTGGATTTTCTACAGAGCCATGAATATTTCAACACTTACACATTCAAATTGAATCTAATTGTGCCTAAATAGTGGGCTTTTAATTTCATAGTTATCTGTGGTCACAAAAACTGCAAAAATGAAAATATTACAAAAATTTCCCACAACACAATAATTTCCAACAATAAACTTCAAACTACCATATGCTCATATTACCACCCCGTCACAGTTGTGTATGTGTGTATGTATGTGTAGGGGTGTGTGTGTGTGAGAGGGCGTGTGTGTTTGTGTGCACACATATATATGGGATATTTTTTCTTAACACAGTGATCACATTAAGGGATATTCTAAATGAAATCCTTTTAAATAAAATCATTTCACCACATTTCATAACGTACAACACCCATTCTATCATTTCTATTATGCAAAAATAGAATAACACATTCACTCCTTTTGCCCAACACAAAAATTTCCAATGGACTGATGTTTTTTAATATATTTCCCACAAAGAGGAGAGTTCATCTCCACCCTGACCTACTATGAGGATCACTCCCCTTTGCTTTTTTCCTTCACTGATTACAATCTGTGATTGAGGATGCAATCAAGCTCCATACACACCACAATGCATATAGCTTTTTGCTTTTAACTTGCGGCTACTAGATGAGGCTAGGATTAATTTCACAATCCATGTCACTGGACAGTGACTGCGTCCAGTGGCAGTAGGTATATTGCAGCAAAACAAGCGGTGGTTTGTTTTTTAACAATTCCATTTCAATATTGCCAACAATTCTATAGTATTTCTATTTTATTTTTATTTTAGTTGTCTGTTTAACTATTTACTGCTTTATAGGCTTTGTACAGGAGCTATTATTATGGTTGAGCAAATGGTTTATTATATCTAAATTGACAAACTTAGTTAGACATTGTGAATCTTTGTTTTTAAGTTAGAATGTCTGAAAATGCACTAATTATATTAAAAGGGGGTGGTCTGATTTAAATATATAAAGTATTCATCTTGATAGAATGGGCTTCACCCAAAAAATCCCATCTTTAAAGTTTCATGCCGATATTTTAATCCATTTTGATGTGACAGCTAGAAATGTGATTTTGTGAGCCCCATAGAGTACTGTGCAAAACTAATATTGGTCGACCAAAATGGAGTACGCTGTTTGCTCATAACTCCCAAACCAAACATCCTTTAGCCCTAAGATTTCACAGGGTAAATGAGAAAAATAGTAGCTTGATACCAAAATTTCGATCACTTCCGGTAAAATCTGTGGTTCTGGGAACGAGGCTATTAGCGATCGGGCCATGGACCTTTAAGAAAGTAGTGTTAATTTCATGATTGACATGGTAGACTGGTATGTTGTCTCAAATTAAATAGCATTTGGACAGCAAATTTGAAACAATTTACTCTGCATTCATCAATTTCACCCCAATTGGATCACAATACCAGCCATACTGACCATAGAGCATCTTGTGCTGTGCATTTAGATGTACTCTATGTTTTGGGATTCATAACTAAAACTAGAATTTCGCAGTTCTCAGCTTTCGCGCTCGCTATATTCAAAGAATATAAGCTGTGGGCCGCTCCATGATCTTTGACCTTGGCACATAACCTTTGACCTCATCAACATATGAGGGATCCCATGGTGCACCTGTGACACAAGTTTGGTTCCAATTGAAGTTCAACTTTTCAATTAAGGTGAATTTAAAAAAACAATTATAATTAAAAAAACAAAAAATTAGTGACACATACACATCCACACACACATACACACGCACAATAGATTGCTAAGTGGTCCTGCCAGCTAAAGCTGGCGGCCCACAAAAAAATCCAGTCCCTATATTGAAAATTGGTCATTTGGTGAATTTAGCTTGTACTTTGACATGATATTGTTGCATTTCCTCTGAGAGCGTGTCAAGTGTGAAAGAACCATACTCAAAGTTGCCAGTTTTTCCATAGACTACTGTGTGTTTATAGGTGTTTAACCTACTACTTAGTTCAAAGACCTTGATGTACTACAAGTATAAGAAATGTGATGGAATAAGCCTAATCAGCACTATGACTTCCGGTTGACTGCACATGTGCAGGTCAGATTTGTGGGTGAGGTCAGGAATCCTCATCGCGACAAGGTTGCTGTAGTTCTTCAATGCGATGAACATAGCCGCTACAGTAATTAATTAGATTTTTCTTGTCTTTTATGACATTCTAATTGAAGTAAAATATTTTGCCAGTATATACAAATGTGACAAAGGTATAAAGACCAAACAGCACACGAAACTCAATAGCAAGGCATTTTTGGTGGTAATAGCAGAGTTCATTGCATTGGAAAACTTGGCAAACTCGTCGTGTTTCAAGATTTTAGGACACCCATGATCGGCATTATATTACCCACAATGCATCATCAATTTTAATACCAATTTTGCTTATTTTAAAAGCACAAGCCCTGTCAACAAATGGCCAGGCAATGGCATCATGTCACCTCATAGATCTGCAGCACATGAATGGCACTGTAATAGCAGTGAGTTCCTTTGGCATTCCTTGTATGAAGCTTTTAACAAAATAATATCCCTGAACTTATGACATTATAGCATGTACCTGTACACAAAATTTATATCACATATGATAGTATAGAAGGACTTCTACCCTATTCAGCTAAAATCTCTATATGCTAGTGGATTACAGTTCCAACAAGTACTCATGGAATTGTTCCATACTAGGTACCTTGTTTGAAGCTTTTAACCTTCTACAAAATATCATTCCTTTAACTTATGACAGCATGTACCTGTACACAAAATTATATATCATATGGTAGTATAGATGCACTTCTACCCTATTCAGCTAAAATCGCTCTATGCTAGTGGATTAAAGTTCCAGCGAGTACTTGGAGGATTACTCCAAAATGACATGATTGACTGGTCAAAGTGGCCTGAAGCTAAAAGCTCTAAGATGAAGCTCTCTGATTGTACTTCCTGATGTTATGTATTGCCAATCTCAGACGGTTGTTGGCACATAAGTTTTGTTAGTAGTCTGAAATCCAGTGATTCAGAAGGTAATCCAGTCTTAATAGGTGAAGTATATCTTCAATATTGGCTATGCATATATAATATATATAACAGTTGTTACTTGCAAATAAGAAACCCCATTTTCACAATGTTACTGGTCTTAATTTTCTGGTACACAAGATTCCATCTTCAAATCACATCTGAGCTGTGTTTGTATTCAACAACAAAGGTTAAATGGTCACAAGCTGGGTATGTCATACACTACACTTTAATTCCCAACTTTCCATTATTTGAGCATGCTTTTAGTATTAGAACTACATATTTATATTATTAGGCCAAGAAAGGTTTTTCTCACATACCCATGTGTTTCAGTATGTGGAGTCACTTTAATTAGCTGCATAACCTTATGTTATAAGCTCAATTTTTTTAGTAGTTTGATTTTTTTTAAATGGCCATAAAGTGGCAGTAAAAAACAAAAACAAAAAAGTGGCCAAAAACAATTTAAAAATGATTTCTGTCTGGTGCTTTGTTCATTTTAAAAAAAAAAGAGTATAGCATAGCTTTTTTGCCAAAAGTGTGCGAGACAATTTGTTTTACTTTGGCCTTAACCTCTGAAGTAAGCATAGCAAATGCTAATTAATTGAAATAAGAATTTTCTGATTAAATGGTTGAAATAAACTGTAAGATACTCCTTTTTTAATAATAAATTTTTCAAATCTAGTTCTGTGTTGAGATTTTTGCCATTTCCTTTTATCTGTAAAAATTAAGTGAATAATATGTTACAATCGCAAAATCTTCAAAAATACTGAAACAAAGCAAAGTGATATTTTCTATTTCAAAACCATTTCAATTAAACCTGCAGAAAATGTCAAAACATTGTTTTTTGTCTGTTTTTTTTTTTTGGTAGTGTTTTCCACTTTCAATATCCTGTATATTCTGAAATGTTCTCACTAAGTGGTCTACTAACAATCAAGTGCAAACTAAGGAAATTTATATCTTCATATTATCTATCCGTAAGTCACTCTTGAACAACAATCCGTGCCAATACTTTACTATACTAGAGAAGGAGACGGGAAATCCAACAATACTGCGTCCATTGCATGCAGTCAACTTTGACAATACTCTGGCTGTCACAATTTATTCTGGCAGTTTGGTCAACCTGGGCTTCTTTGGACAGCAGTGACTGTCATTTATCCAGATGAAATAAAATAAATATTGAATTAAACTTTAAAATTAATAAAAATGTCAATGCCCAGGCACTATGAGTTACAATATGCTCATCCACCAAGGACACAATTCAGTGGGTTGTACTTGTACATACATTGACATGAACTGACCTTGTGTGATCTGGGTATCATATATCATACTCCAAAACCAGGGGGTATATTTTCTACATACATTGGTGAATGAAAGCTACTGAACTGTGCCAAGGAAATTGAGATTTTACTAGTTCATAGTGAGGGTCTCATTTTATTCAGGGGCTGGCATTTCTTCAAAGACATTCGCAAATGAAGTCTAGACCTGGGTTTAAACCAGGTTTAGTCCTACATGAGTGGACCTTTTTCCTTTCAACATATTCTATAGGTTTGCTGTAACAGGTGAGAAAATTCCTCATGGATGGGGCATTCCGGCCCATCCATGAAGAATTTTCTCACCCGTCATTTTATAATTACGTAATTTCTATTGTACCTGGTTAAATATTTTCTATTTTTTTATTGTTATTTGTATGTTTTAATGTTGTGTGTTGGCTAAACATGGTAACATGTAACAAGTGTCTCAAAGATATTCTTCATCATCAGAATAATACACTGTGTAAATCCTGCTATCAATACTATCATATTAAATGTGTTTATACCGACATAAATCAGAATTATGACTGGTTTTGCTTCCAATGTAATGGGGACTTATTCCCTTTTAATCATTACTTAGACGATGATGAGTTTAACTTTGAATTACATTGCTTTGACAATTCCATTGAGTATAATAACATGTTAAACTTGAAATTCAATCCTTTTCTTTATGATAATGTTTTACATCCAGCCTTTGGTAATTACAATATGAATTCTCAGTCCTCTTGTAATAATAAATGCTCTTATATATTTGATTCAAAGTGCAGCACTAAATTTTCTGATAGTGGTTTTTCAATCATACATATAAATGCACGCAGTTTTAATAAGAATCGCAATGCTATTGAATTTTTTCTTGATAATTTGAACCATACGTTTTCTGTCATTGCAATGTCAGAAACTTGGTTTACTGAGGAGCAGTTCAACACTATCTCTATAAGAAATTATAAAATGGTTAATACTCCTCGTAAAGATAGAAAAAGTGGAGGTGTTGCATTGTTTTTTTTTTTTTTTTTTTTTTCTATAGGTTTGCTGTAACAGGTGAGAAAATTCCTCATGGATGGGGCATTCCGGCCCATCCATGAAGAATTTTCTCACCCGTCATTTTCAACTTTCAGAGTATGTTCAAAAGAAAAAAGGTCCACTCATGTAGGACTAACCCGGTTTAAATCCAGGTCTAAGCTTAAACTCCAGTCTCCAGCCATCACATGCAAAAAATCACAGCAAGAGTAATGAACTAGACCTGCCACCTTCCATATTCAATGTACCTTCAGAACTGAATATGTTTAGTGTGTGAAGCACACCAAGTCATGCTTGAATGTGTGTGCCTACTAGTGCCTTTAGCTAAAGAAGGGTAACTCAAGATAATTTTGGTGAGTGAATGTTAGCATTGGTTTTCCCTTCAGCTCACTGCTGCATCAACATGCTACCTCTTATGAGAGAAGTCTCCTGGATTGCCAAACAGAACACACTATACTCTGTACTCATGTTTATACAGACAAACCCAAGTCAATGAATATTGAGGTATTGGGGATGGGTGGTGTGTGTGAACAACCTTTTTCACCACCACCTTGATGGACTCTGTCCTCAGCAGAATAACAGTACAGAATTTCTAAGTTATTGCCGGACCCATTTGAGGGGTATCACAGCAAGCACACTGTATGAGCAGTATTTTGTAAAAGTTCCATTCAGCTGTACCCTTTACATGACATACAAAGAACACAATTAAATGAAATACATCGCGGTAGGACCGTTAGTGTTGCCTGCCGTTTGTGAATGATAGGTCTCAATGACTTTTGACCTTGATATGTGACATTTGATCTCAACAAATGAGGGTTCCCATGTAATATCCATAAACCAAGTTTGGTTCCAATTTAACTTCAACTTTTCAATTGAGGTCAATTTTACAATTTCAGCCTATCTTACAACTTGACCTCACATGACCTTTGACCTTGGTGTGTGACCTTTGACCTCATCAACAAATGAGGGATCCCATGTTGCACCTATGACTCAAGTTTGGTTTAAACCCATCAAAGTATGTGGATATTACAGGCAAATGTTAACCTTTTTCACATGCATCAACACACCATAACAACAGACAACATCAACAGACAACATCAACAGACAAATCATACAACATTGGAGAAAGTGATCCCTATGTGTCTTCCTGCCTTAAGGCAGGTGACACAATAACTTGAAAAACCTGTAAAAATGCTTTCCACAACTCGAAAAGGCCTGGCAATTTTTTTTAAAAAGGAAAACCTATAAGATATCAATTAAGCATAAGTACTGGAAGAGGTGCAACCAGAGGTATAATGCTCTCAGAGTTATGATAACTGAACTGTTAGAGTCATCAAGTATTCAAAGAAGCAAGGAAAATGTTCAACTTGAGACACCAAAATATCCATTTTAACTCACTAATTCACACAAAATTGAGTTAAAATTAACTCAATTTTCTGTGAATTGGTGTCTGTCTTCTATGACATATCAATTGATTTTTAAGGCAAAGGATCCGAGTTGTGTGTCAATCACACTTTACTGCCTTTATGCCAGTCCATGAAGCACTAAAACTCAACATTTCTTGATTAGGCGACATTTAAAAAAAAAAAAACCTGTTTTACAGTTTTGCAGAATTTTGTTTTTTAGTTTTTCCAAAAATCATGTAAAATCAGCCTGTTTTTAGCCCAAATTGAACAATTTTGGCTAATTTTTTAAAGAAAATTTGTAAAAAATTTTCATTTTCTCTCTTGATTTTTAAGATTTTGGGGCTATTTTAAGCCAATTTTGACCTCCAGAAAAGAAAAAAAAAATTTTTAAAAAGAAAAAATTCACCTGACCGACTGACCCTACTCGAAAGGTCCGCTCTCCCGTAAAACAGGGCGGGTTTTTTTTCGTCGCCATATCACCAGACCCATTTTCCGGGCCATGTCTCAGCAAAAATAGATCAGATCACCATACCCATTTTTCAGGCCATGTCTCAGCAAAAATATAACAGATTGAACCTAATAGATTACATCTCAATCACTGCAATAATTATCTACAATATGGTGATAAAACTATTGGGACACTTGGTACACTTTGTGAGCATCTTCCTCTCTTCCCTGATCCAAATTTAGTGCGAGCTTGGTATGAAGTCAAAATCTTCAACCTGACATCCTTCCGTTTAACATATCTTGGATTAGATGTTGGAGAAATGGGGTTGAACTGAAGACTTATCTTCCACATCTGACTCTTTAGCTCAGTTGATAGAGCATCCACCCAGTGATCAATGGTCCCAGGTTCAAATCCTAATGGTCTGTGATTTTTTTCTCTCACTGACTGTCAGTTCTGGGTTTTTTTTGGTTAAAGGTTTTAGATAATCATTGTCTAACACTTGGATCAATTTGTTTTCAAATGTTAGAAAATTATTGATGAGCTGTGTATTTTATTATAAATTTTGTTTCATTTCACATAATTCCTTTATAAGATGCATTCAGTTTTAATTGAAAATTACAACAGGGGCAAAGGAACACTTTATAATATGTTTGTTTGGATGTGGTCACACAAACTCAAATGTTCTATGCTTACAAAAAAAATCCAGAGGGTGTTTTGAAACAATCCCATAATGCAATACAATATGCCTATACTGTATTGTACTACACACGTGTCAATACTTAGGGATAAAAAGTATCCTAGAAGTTTAAGAACCACAAGACATTTCATGATCATGCTAAAAATTCCCCAAGTACTAATGCTTTGTGGGGCTAAAATGAGTGGAGAAGTCAGGGTTTTTATGTGTTAAGACTATGATTTTTGTGAAATCACATGACCTTATTGAGGTGAATTTCCCAAAACTGTTGCATTGTGGGATTGACTCAATACACCCTCTGCAAAAAATCCAAGAATTGCCACCCATAGAAAAACGATGACGCGAAAGTTCCCATCTCTGCAATATTTGTGAGTCTATGAAGGTTATGGCCTACTGTGTGTAGCAAGATGGACAATATTGATCTGACTGGTTCAGTAATAGGGGCTGGTTTTTTCCTTTCGTTACAGCATTTTCTAAATTAAATCTAGCACAAGGGCAACCAATTTGCATATACCAAATGGTCTCAGCACGAATGTATTCAAACATTTAATCGCCATGAAACCTTCCTAATCAAGGTTATTCATGAGAAAATTCATGACAACTCTTCCGTAAACTCAAAACTCTATAAAATAACACAGAGACATACACCTTTTTTCAATGTTTGATGTCTTGGGACCTCGCCCCGATAAACGTGACACTTTTATGTACACCGCAGAGGTTAGCTGGGTAGGACACTGAAAAAGGCCGCGACTATAAATTGGGGGCCGAAAAAGTACCGGCCAACTTATCAGCAGTGGAAATTTGTATTCAGATCTGTCGTCATTAACTGGCAACACTAGCGGGCGCTCATCGGGCATGTTTTTTTCCGTGCAGATAGCATTTTCGGCGGCACCCAATTGAAGAATTTGATTTTTACTTTCATGTAAAACCCTCTCTGATCAAATTTGCTGATCAGAGTTGATTGTTAACGCATGTATCTGACCTCTCTTGATTTGGTGAAATTTAAAACTTGTGAAATAAGTAAACTTCTGGACTTTTTCAAACATTATGTTATGTTACATTAAAAGTCACTATCAGTGACTCTGTAAATATAAAAAACTGGGGAAACAAAATCATAAAAATAAAAAAAGTCCGATTTTTGCATGGTCTGGAAAAGTACAGCTATGGCTAGACATACCTGCAAGTGCTAAGACGAAAGCAACCTACCTAATAAGACAGAATCAGATATTTTTGTCAATACTGGGTCTGTACGGACACCTTCCTACATGACATAATGAATGGAGATTCTATAGTTGAATTCTGAGGTGTCGTTCTTTTCTACAATATGTCAGTACAAAAAATGAACTTATTGATAATTCTCCAGACTTATCCTTAAATTTTAAGCTAATTTGGCAAAATTGCAAATATGTTGCTTTTTCGAGTGAATCAGTGATAATGTCTTTAATGATTTAATTCAGCTCTGTATTGGGCCTCCATTCTTTATAATTACCATCCAGAAAGGTAGCAATGCTGGGACTTCAGTAAACTACAGACGGTATGATTAGAAATGTATTACATTATTCAGCAGTCAAGGTCCTGTAACACAGGGGTTGAGGGGGAAGATGCCCCCAAATTTAAAAAAAGGGGGCGCCAAAAGGCCAAAAAATCATTTTGCAAGCAGCGTGAGCCAAAAAAATTTAGGGGTTTTTGAAAAAACTTTTTATCTTTTTTAAAAATCTATTTTGCAAAAAATAGGGTTTCTTGACCTAAATTTTAAAATTTTGGGAACAGCCAATATGCAAGATTTTCAATATCTAAAGAAATTTATGTTGTAAAGTGTGTGTGTGATGGCAAACACTGTTTACTCTGTAATTCCGAGGACCAAAACAAACGATAGTATTTAAAATAGTCTTCTTAATGAATATAACAATGTACTTTATTTTATGTTGCCTTTACAACTGCCGACATTGTTCCTTTGATGTCTGAAGATAGAGCAACCAGTGGTGTGTGTGGGGGGGGTGGTTGGGTGTGTGGGTAGGTGAGGGTGCGTGGGTCAGGCTGTGGAGAGTTCGCGTTTCCCCTGAGTTCAGCATTTTTCATGCTTTCATAAGAGTCAAAATTTTAAGCTTTGCTTCATTTTAGCCTGTTTTTAACCCTAAGTATTGATCTATTTCGCAATTTTTCAAACCCCACTGACAGGTCTGGTTGGTGGGTTTTCTGATTGTGGGTGGGGTGTGAGTGGGAGATGGATGGTGGGGAGGGGTGGGGTGGGTTGACATGTTGCCATGCATGCATATACATATGCATAGAAGTGTTTGTTGAGGAAATGTAACTTACTGGTGTTGAAAAAGACATGGAAGCTCTGGCGATTGAAAATTCACATTACCAAACTGGAATCGTACTACAAAATACACGCAAATACAACTTGCCCTACTCATGTGAAGGGTTTAACACCAGAAGATAAGAGACCCATACATGATTCCTATCAATCCACAATGAATGCCTGTATTTACAAGAAAAAAAATATCTAACTTAGAGCACCACTTACAGACAGCACTTTCCCTATCTGAAAGAGGTCACTAAATGTAAAATAATATTAAAGCACAGTTTTTAGATTAAAGAGTCGTTGCCAGCAATTGATACACCCAGCGTTTGTCTCCATTGACACAATTCCATGTTCCTGGGGGAAGGGAAAATTAGACAATGCAATGATGGAAAACTCTTTACCATCATTAACAGTCACAGAATAATCATTAGATAGGCCAGTCAAACGAATGAAGCTGCCTTAACCAAACTAATTGAAACAGAACAATAACAAAAAAATTGTATTGAGCATACCTTTAAAAACGCATATCAAAAGGTCTACTAAAATCCAACTGAGTGGAACCATATATTTTTAAGGGGGTAAGGTTTATACAGGGGTCAAATATGAAAAGCTATAAAACGCGTCGAAAAGTATGCCAACGTGGTTGTACAGTTCCAAGGATTAAAAAGGTATAGTTTGCCATATTCTGCAGTTGTAGTCAATAGTATGAGTCAAAATAGGTCAAGGTCAAAAGGGGGTAAATTTCATTAATCCGTTCGTTATAAAAATGATGTAAAATGTTCGTCTATGGACAGAACCCTAAAAAAAATACTGGTTGCCCCATCTATAATATTCGTTGCATAATTGGAGGCAAAATGTGCTGGGGGCTACAGGGTCTATGGGAGGGTCACTAGTCATAGCTCGGTAATTTTTATAGAAAGTCATCAAAACAAAGAACCATTTACAGTTACTTATCTCGGGGGCCAAATTTAACAGTTCCAACAGTCGACAAATCGGGACCAATTCCTTGAATTGTACCCCAGGAGGACCCTGAACTGTTATGAGCCTGTGTACTAAAACTATAACGCGTAGATAGGTAGGGCAAAAACGTACCTTTTTTAAACCGCTAGGAAGTAGCCCAATAATTGCACATTCATTTAAATCAATTCGAACAATTATAATTTGTACCTTTTAACAAACGTTGCCCCCTTATTTCACATGTTCCACTGGTTGATTGGTAGACTTTTAATATTTATTTGGACTATTTCGAGTATATTAACACCAAAATTGTTCTGTTGCACTTTGGTGGGGTTCAAATATACAATTATGGGACTCAAGAGTATATAGTCAATGGGCCAGCGATATAAAATAGGATGCTATTTTCTGTGTTTGCAAGATTTGGAAGTCTTTAATACCAGCACTTATAAGAACCATGAAAAGAAATTACAAAATGACTTAAAGGTGCTTGTTTCTGATTTTTGTCTATCATGTTTTCCACTTGATAGGAGAGCTGACCACTTGTATAAATGACATAAAGTAGCGGGGGAAACAAACTTGCAGTTTTGATGCGAGATGCGATAATGGATAGTGAAACGCCCTATTCACTACTGTGCATATTGATGTTAACATTAAACAGTAGTTTTGTTATCTGTTTCTGAGAAAGAAAATGGATTTGAAAGTGAAAGTTCAGGACGACAATTGGAGAAAAATACAGCCTTCATTCTGATATCAAAATTGATACTATCCGGGTAAAGGCACAAGGTTTGAACCCCATGCAAATTGTCTCTGTTTATTTTTAGCGCAACTTTAAGAATGGCAACACAATTTTTGCAACTGATATACGTATTTTATATTTTGTAAAGAAGTTCAAAATAAAAAAAATCAGAAAAATCCATTGCGGGAATCTTGGCAATGGCCTAAAAGATAAGAATTTCTATGGTCTAGCAACCTCGATGCCTATTTCCCACGAAGCCGTGCAAAATTAGAAGTCTGAAACAAATCAATTTGCCCGCACTGAAATTTCATAAAATTTACACGGGATGTAGTTAGTAGAATGGAATTTGAAATTTACTCCAAATTAGTGTCCAAAAGTTGTCGACGTTAATATTTTTTGTTTTATTCTTGATTGGTCATAATAAATGAGACTTTCAAACAGGCTGGTGCAGGGGTCCCAAAGAGATCGTAAAAAAAGCACCTTTAACTCTATTGCCTTGATATGATTTTGAGCCAAGCACCATACCAATTAAAGGAAACATTCAAAAGAAAATTGAATACTGACCTTAAAATGGTTAGGTCTTTTTTACTAACATGTTAATAAGTTGCCAAAATAATAACTCACATTGGAGATAATCAGCCAGAATAGCCCAATGAATTAGTTCAAATAATGTTGCTAACCCGGTAGCCTCCATAATACATTATAACCATCATTCACAGATGTTGAGAGTTCTCATTTAATTTATGATAAACCGAGAACAAACAACCACTGTTTTGACAAACTAATTCAGTTACTAATCCAAGTTACTACAGTCCATATAAATTTGATGAAATTTGATGCGGGTGTAAATATTGATTTTTAAAATCTAGTTAACACATCATTCTATGGAGAATTAGCATATAGAGGGTGCTATTATAAATACAAACCGTCACCTTTGTAGGCCTACATGGAAGATTCCCACAATGGCTTTTCTGGATTTTTCAAATAGGTATTGCTCTTGCATGTCCCTACTTATATCAGTTATAAAAATGGGGTCGCCACTGCTAAATTATTCGAAAATAATTTACAATGTGATGGGGTTCAAACAGCTGTGCATTAACTATTATCTACTAATTAAGAAACAAAGTAGTCAACACTACAGCATCAATTTGGCTCTGTATGTACTATGCCAAAATTCAAAAAAATAGTTTGCAATGCATTACAAATGAGCACAAATGAGTTGGTAGCGAACATGGAGATGACATAAACAACAATATAAACGGTACGAAGCAATTAATTGCAGAATTGCCCTTCTCCATTTATATCCACTTGAGTAATCAATGAAAAAGGACCAATAGATCTCTTAGCTCACAATTAATTCAGTCTTGCGGCACAGTGATGCCAATTTTCTTATCTATTGTTGGACAAAGCGCTTAGGGGTTTCAATGCAAATTTCTGCAGTCTGAACGAAAGCCATAGGTACATGTCTAATGAAAGACAAAAATGGTTTAGGTCAGAAAAAGGGCCATATATTAATCTGAAACTTGACCTATAGAGGTAATGAACATGAACCCAACTGGGCAGATAATTGAAATTTATTGAAATGAACTCTTGTAGATTACAGTTTAAGGTACAAAACAGATGACTAAATCTGGTCAAAAATTAAGGTGCTCTATAGGTGGTTGGAGTGCATCTGTGATCGGCTTTTTTTATTTAAGAAAAAAACTAATATTCATTCAAACACTTTTTTTAATGTGTTGGGTATTTTTGGAAATTATTGTATTTTGTGAATGAGAAGGTGAAAAAAGCACCAATTCTTTATATAAGATCGTGATTTGCAGATAGTCTTCCTGTCTGACAGCAGTAACACCAAATGTTGGTATACACAGAACTCGAGAATAGTACCCCCGTCTACCCCTGATAGCATTCCAGATGCTGTCTACCCCTGATAGCATCCATTGCTGTCTACCTGCTAACATCCAGTGATGTCTACCTTACTAGCATGCCGTGCTGTCTCCCTGAAAGCATCCAGTACTGTCTACCACTGATAGTCCAGTGCTGTATACCACTCAGTAGCTCCAGTGTGTCGTACTTGGTAGCATTCCAGTGCTGCCTACCCCTGATAGCATCCGGTGCTGTCTACCCCTGATATCATCCAGTACTGTGACTCTGGATAGCCATCCAGTGCTGTCGTGCTGTCTACCCCTGATCGCATCCAGTGAGTCTACCCTGATAGGCATCCAGTTGTTCTACCCATGAGAGGCATCCAGTCTGTCGATGAATAGCATGCCAGTGCTGTCTACCCTGTTAGCATCAGTACTGTCCTATCCCTGTATAACATCAGTGCTGCCTACCATGATAGCATTGAGTGCTGCCTACTGATAGTATCCAGTGCTCTCTACCCCTGATAGCATCCGGTGCTGTCTACCCCTGATAGAATCCAGTGCTGTCTACCCCTGATAGCTTCCAGTGCGGCCTACCCATACTAGCATCCAGTGCTGTCTACGCTGATAGCATCCAGTACAGTCTATCCCGGATAGCAATCCAAGCAATGTCGACCCCTGAAGCATTGTCCAGGGCGGTTTACACCTGATCGCATCAGTGCTGTATACACATGATAGAAACCAGTACAGCCTATCCCACATTAGCATCCAGATTGTCATACCCCTGATAGGCTAGTGTACAGTGCTGTCTCCCCCTGATAGCATCCAGTGCTGTATTCCCTGATAGCATCCATGCTGTCTACACTGATAGCATCCAGTGCCGTAACCCTGATAGCATCCAGTGCCGTCTACCCCTGATAGCATCCAATACTGTCTTATGCCTTGATAGCCATGTTGTGCTGCCCTACACATGATAGCATCCAGGTGAGTCTACCCTTGATAGCATCAGTGTTGTCTACCACTGATAGCATCAGTGTGTCTAACTGAAGCATCCAGTGCCTGTTCTACCGAAGATCATCCAGTGCTGTCTAACCCCTGATAGCATCCCAATGATGTCTCTACCCATGATAGCATTCCAGTTGCTGTCTTACCCCTGATAGGCATTCCAGTACTTGTCTACCCCTCCCTGATCGCATTCACAGTGACGTTTCTAAACTGATAGCATCCGGCTGTCTACCCTGTAGATTCCAGTGCTGTCTCCCTGATAGCATCCAGTGCGTGTCTACCCATGAAGAATCAGCTGCTGTCTACCCCTGATAGGATCCAGTAGCTTGTTACCCTGATAGAATCAGTGCGTCTACCTGATAGCATCCAGTGCTGTACTAAACCTGATCCTGATGGCATCCAGTGCGTCTACCACTGATAGATACAGTGTGTTCTACCCCTGATAGCATTCAGTGATGTCTACCCTGATAGCATCCAGTGATGTCTACCTGATAGCATACAGTGCTGTCTACCCCGGACAGGCATACCGTGCTGTCTGCCCCTGATAAGCATCAGTGCTGCCTACCCCCTGATAGCATGCCGTGCTGTCTACCTTGCGAGACTCCAGTTGCTTGTTACCCTAGAGCATCCAGTGTTCTGCCCATGAAAGCATCCAGCGTTGGTCGACCCCTGATAGCATCCAGCGCTGTTGCCCTGATAGCTTACAGCGTTTGTCTACCTGATAGAAGTCCAGCGCTGTCTACCCCTGATAGCAGGCCAGGGCTGTCTACCCCTGATAGCATACAGTGGGCCTGCCCGCTGATAGCATCCAGTGCTGCCTACCCCTCGATAGCATCCAGCTGTCTCCTCTTGATTCGCATCCAGTTGCTTGATTGTTACCCCTGATAGCATACGTGCTGTCTGCCATGATAGCATCCAGTGGTCTGCCATGGATAGCATCCAGCGCTGTCTACCTGATAAGCATCCAGTGCGTCTTACCCCTTGAAAGCATCCATGCTGTATACCTTGAAGCATCCAGCAGATTAACATCTAGAACTAGTCCCGCTGTTACACTGATAGCATCCAGGCTGTCTACCCTGATAGCGAGGTGAAGTGGGGGTATTAAAATTTACGACAACTCCACACAATGTGTTATATCGGTCTTAATAGTCATTTAACATTAAATATAAAAAACAACACATAGTAAAAACTTATTTCAATTCAAATTACCATTAACAATTACAAAGGCTACACATCATACAGGGATGAACCAGAGCATCACCTATTCATGGAATAAACCAAGATTAAACCTAATAAATTTCAAAAAAAATTACACGTAGAAAACATGCTCATAAAAAACAAGTTCAAAGAATATACTGATAAATGTAAACTCTACCATCATAGAACGATGACAAATAAGGTCATCACTCATCCATGTACCAAGCAAAAAACTTCAACTTCAAATACAGATAATACGAAAATCACATCCAGAACATGCAACACATTGAGATCCCCTACAGACCAATAGATGGTCTTCATACATGTACATTTATAAATGGCTCCCCCAATACACTTGGGCATTATGCACCAAACTGATAGATATTACATTACATCAACAATATACGTACAAAACCCTAATACCTGCTATTATTTACTATTACAAAAAAAAATAATAGGTGGTCTTTACATGTACAAATGTAATTGATAATTGTTGTGTCATGTTAATGATTTAAGCTACATGTACTTAAATGAGTAATACAACAGAACATCTTATATTACAATTACACAGTCGATATCTTAACCACATATATACTTAAATCCTCAAGTAAATACAAACCGTCTGTTCAAATAACCGACGAGTGTTGCCCCTTTTAGTCGCTTTACGACATGCAGGGGACACACATCGGGCCAACACATATTCTTAACGAAACCGCAGGGGGCCCCCCCATTTAGTCGGCTTTTACGACATGCAGGGAACACATCGGGCCAATTCAAACCCGAACCGCAGGGGGGGTACCCCTGATTAGCATCCAGTGATGTCTACCCCTGATGATAAAATATCCAGTGAGTTCTACCCTATAGCATCCAGTGCTGTATTACCCTGGAAAGCATCAGTAATGTCTCCACTGAAGCTACAGTGCTGTCTACCCACCATTAGCTCCAGTGCGTCTACTCTGGTAGCATCAGTGCTGCCGACCCTGATAGCACCAGTGGCTGTCTACCCCATAGCATCCAGTGTGTTGACTTTGATAGCTTCAGTGCTGTTGGGCTGTTTACCCCTGATAGGCATTTACAGTGTGCCTGTCACCCCTTGATGAAGCAGCCAGTGCTTCTACCCCTTGATAGCATCCAGTCTGTCTATATAACGATCCGTGCTGTCTAACCCTGATAGCATCCAGTACTGTCTATCCCTGATATACATCCAGTGCTGTATACCCCTGATAGCATTGAGTGCTGCCTACCCCTGATAGTATACAGTGTTGTCTACCCCTGATATCATCCAGTACTGCGATCTCGATAGCATCCAGTGACTGTCTACCCAGATAGCATTCAGGCTGGCCTACCCTAATAGCATCCAGTGCGGTTACGCTGATGCTAGCTCCGAGTACGGTCTACCCCGTAGACTCCAGCAATGTTACCCCTGGATCGCATAGTGTCCGGTGCTGTCTACCCCTGATAGAATCCAGTGCTGTATAACTGATAGCATTCCCAGTACAGCCTATCCCAAAGATCCAGTACTGCCTACCCCTGATAGCATCCGGTGCTGTCTACCCCTGATAGCACCAGTGCTGTCTTCCCTGATTAGCATTCAGTGCGGTCTACCCCTGATAGCATCCATTTGCCGTTACACCCTTGATAGCCATCAGGGACGTCTACACTGATTAGCCTCCAATACTGTCTATCCTTGATAGCATGTTGTGCTGCACACCTGATAGCATCAAGTGCTGTCTACCTTGATAGCATCCAGTGTTGTCTACCCCTGATAGCAATCCAGTGCTGTCTACATGCTAGATCCAGTGCTTCTACCTAAGATAATCCAGGGCCGTCAACCCTGATAGCATCCCAATGCTGGTTCTACCCTGATAGCATCCAGTTCTGTCTACCCCTGATATCATCCAGTACTGTCTACCCTGATAGCATCCAGTTCTGTATACCCTGATAGAATCCGTGCTGTCTACCCCTGATAGAATCCAGTGCTGTCTACCCTGATAGAATCCAGTGATGTCTACCCTGAGAGCATCCAGTGCTGTCTACCCTGATAGATCCAGTGCTGCTACCCCTGATAGATCCCGTGCTGTCTCACCTGATAGGCATTCCAGTGCGTCTACCTTGATGCATCCGTGCTGTCTTACCCCTGATAGTCCAGTGCGGTTCTACCTGATAGTGACAGGGCTGTCTACCTGATAGCAGACAGTGCTGTGTCCCTGATGATCCAGTGCTGCAACACTGAAGCATCCAGTTTGTGTACTTTGATAGCATCCAGTGGTTACCTGATAGGCTCCTCCAGTGCGTCTGCCATGAATCGCATCCCAGCGCTGTCTACCCCTGCTAGCATCCAGTTGCTGTCTGCCCATGATAGATTCCAGCGTTGTCTACCCCTGATCTGCATCCAGCGCTGTCTACCCTGATAGAATCCAGTGTGTTCCCTGATCGATACAGTGCTGCCTGCCCCTGATTAGCATCCAGTGCTGCCTTACCCCTGTGCATCCAGTTCGTCTACTCTTGATAGCATCCAGCACTGTCTACCCCTGATAGCATCAGTGCTGTCGCCCATGATAGCATCAGTGCTGTCTTGCCCGATAGCATCCAGTGTTGTCTACCCCTGATAGCATCCCGTGCTGTCTACCCATGATGCATCCAGTACTGTTACCCCTGATTAGCATCCCGTATGTCTACCGCTGATAGATCCAGTGCTGCTACCCTATGGCATCCAGTACTGTCTATATTCTGGTAACATCCAGTGCCTTGCCATACCCCTGATACTTCAGGCTGTCTACCCCTGATAGAATCCAGTGCTGTCTACCCCCGCTAGGCATCAGTGCTGTCTTCCCTGATCGCATCCAGTGACTGCCTACCCCGATAGCATTCAGTGGCTGCATACCCATATAGAATCCAGGTTGTATCCGCTAGATAGCATTCCAGTACAGTCTATCCCTGTTAGCATCCGCACTGTTTCCCCTGATAGCATTAGTGTCCATGCTGTCTACCCTGATAGATCCAGTGCGTCTACGCCTGTTAGCTCAAGCACGGTAATCCATGATAGCATACAAAGCGTCTACCCCTTGATAAGCATCCAGTGAGTTTCCTCATGATAGACATTCTCAGTGGTCATCCATTCACGATTCAAGATTATCAACTCTAGTGGGACCCCGGGAACTGATCTTTTCAGGCGACTGATAATCAACTGAGGCTCGTAAATTTTGTTGTTCTTTTTAATTCACTGTCTTTGTAATTCACTGTGTCTGTTTTTATCTTCACATGTGGATTTTAATCATTTGCCCCGCCAGAGGAACACTATCGGATTGCCAGTCTGGCACACGGGCCTTATCAGGGCAGGCATCACCCAGATGTCAAGTCAGATGGAATCTCTGTGCTTCAACTGAACGTCGAAGGTCTCACTAGGGCAAAGTTACCATATCGAAAACACCTCGCACACACGCATAAAGTCACTCGATTCTCCTCCAGAGGGACACACGCCTGACAGTTCCATTCTGAACATCTGCGGATACACCCTAGCGCACACACCAAGGGCGCTACCCACGGGAATGCCACCTTGCTTGTAAAATCCGCCCAATGGAAACAAATTGCAACCTCACCTGGCTGACTCACCCTGATCATGGGCAACGACCCAAAGTGCAGGTGTTCATATCACCACAGTCTACAAGCACTAACTCGGCTCTCACGCAGACTCTACCAACTTATGGTGCACCTGCATTTACGTGGGACTTTAACAGTCATAGTATTACATAGGGTTACAGGGAAAAACTACCCTGATGGAAGCACCTAGAGGGATCGGGGCCTCAAAATATGGTGGACAACTTTTGCACACCCCAAGCAACCAGACACTTTTCAATCTGGTAGATGGAATACGTCTACAAACCAGGACATCTTTGCAAAATTGACACCCATCTCAATTAACCGTACTGTTCTGGACCGCTTTCCGAAGTCCAAACACAGACCATCATGATCGCTAAGGAGGAGCCGTGTTAAGCCTGTACCAACAAAGCCAGTGGTGAAAAAGGTGGAACTTCCGGCAAGGGGGGGACAGATGGGACAGTTCAGAAACCTGGTGGATTCAGAAGTGCAAACCTCCCAACCCCAAACCTCCTCAAAACTGGACAATTCTTACACAGCACTGTGTCAACCTCTATTAATATAGCAAAGAAGGACATCCACGTGGCTGCCGTCGCAGTGTATCCCATCTGGGATGAGGAATGTGATTATACTCTCTACAATGATTTCCGGAATTCTGAAACCGGGGAAGAAGCTTCATCCAAGACTTCAGATCTGTCAAACTGCTTGGACAGGAAATGCCGTGAACGCTGGGAGGAGACAGTCCAAGGAATCGACTTCACCCACCCCAGCAGGAAGGCCTGGAGACTATAAACCGCTCACCGGCCAGAATTCAAACCTTCGAAATGTCCAGTGCCTGCCAACTCAATTGCTGACCCAACGTTCTCGCAAATGGTCGTTTCAAGAACTATGGACAAGGTCACCCTCGCTCTGTCAAAAAAGAGATCACCAAACTTAGTCGAGCCCCCCGCGCATGAAGGTCACTTCAACTCCTTCTCACTAGATGAGCTTCTCTGCCATCAGCCAACTAAAGAGTGAAAGGCCCAGGGCCCTGATAACATGTTTACCAGCAGCGTTCCTGATGCAAGCAGCCCACATGTTAGATTGGCTTCAGGAGTTCTTACACATGTTGCCTTACCAACAGTCCTTACCCAAGATCGGGAGGAGAGGTATCATCATCGCACTCCCAAACCCAAACAGCCTGTAGACCACCCTAAGAATACGCCATATCCCTATGTGGTCTACTTCAAACTCCTTGAGAGGATGATCCTGGCCCGGCTTGAGGCCCGTCGCGAACCATATGCCTGACAAAAAGGAGGATTGTCGTGGCGGAGCATGGCCATCAGATTGTAAAACTCACAAAGGATATAAGGAAAGCTTGAAAAGTGCCGTAAGGAAGAGGCGTATATTGGGTGGAACCTACTGCAGCATCCGAACACCGGTGTGGCACCAGGCCCTGACACGCACGCTTCTCAGGACCATCCCGGTTCGTCACCTTGTACAATCATATGTAACATGCTTGCAACGTTAGCTTTATTCAAGACCGGATGGACAGTAGTCGTCGGAGGGAACGGCGTACCAAGGATCTGTAGGCTCCTATGTGTTCACCTTGGATATCAGGATTTACCTCAAACAAACATCTAGACAATATTGGCTACGGATGACGATATTGCCCTCCTCCTAGGACAGCAAACTGGACAGAAGGAAGTAGAAAGCACACTTACACAGACATGGCCTAATGGCGAATATCTTCAAGACCTGAGAGAATGAAGTGAGCGAAGCCAAGACCACCGCTACTGCCTCCACGCACACAAGGGCTCCTCGCCAGCTTCAAATCACCTAAATGAGCGCCTCTTGCCATACATCCTACCCAACCTACTGGGAGTGAAAAGTCCTTGACCGGCAGCTTACTTAACGTCAGCACCTCGAGTCCGTATGCGCCAAAGTTTCTTCGAGGAATAAACCTCCTGTGCCGACTTGCTGGAGCTTCATGGGGTTGCCAGCCCAACGATCCTACGCACAAACACTTGCCGGCTCTGTCTACAAGCACTGCGGAATATGCCGCCCCAGCATGCTGCAACAGCTCTCCACAAAGAAGTGGACACAGTATCAACGAGACCTTTGAGAACCATCACTGGCTGCTCCGTACTACTCATTCTGAATTCCTACCGAATTGGGAGCTGAGCCATCTGCTGATAGCCTGCCAATGTGGTTTCCATCCACAGACTGCGGATCACTTGCTCAAAGAGTGCCCTACCTTTCGTCTCCAGGTGGACACAGATTTCTCAAAACCCAACCAATCAAACAGTGAGTGTGCTCCAACGTTTTTTAAAGCATTATTTAGTGCTGCCTCATACGCAAGAAGAAGAAGTCTACACCGATAGCATCCAGTGCAGTCTACCCATCTGATAGCATTTCCACATACTGTTATCTTGATAGAATCCAGTGATGCCTAACCCCTGATAGCATCCAGCGCTGTCTACCCTTGATAGCATCCAGCGCTGTCTACCCCTGCTAGCATCCAGTGCTGTCTACCATGATAGCATCAGTGCTACTCTACCTAATATATCCAGGATGTTTAACCCTGATATAGAATCCAATGCGTGCTACCATGATAGCATCCGGGCTGTCACCCTTGATAGCATTCCAAGTTGCTGTATACCCTGATACATCAGTGTGCCTTCCCTGATAACATCCTATACTGTCTACCCCTGATCGCATTCAAGTGCTTGTCACTCCGGATTAGCACCTAGTGCTGCCTACCCCTGATAGCAATCCAGTGCTGTCTACCCTGATAGCAACCAGTGCTGTCTACCCCGATTAGCATCCAGTGCTGCCTTCCCATGATAGCATCAGTAATGTCTACCCTGATAGCATCCAGTGCTGTTACCCCTGATAGCATTCAGGCAGTTGGACAGGGCTGCAACCTACCGGTCTAAGATGTTGGATTGCTGGGATAAGCAGCTTTGAAGAGGGCTGGGAGTACTTGTTTATTTAAGGGTTGATTTACTACAGTCTGATCAGTGTAATGTGGAGATGTTCCAATCCTTATCCATTTACCAGTGTTATCATGTACAAAATTTACCAAGCCAGGCTATACCTCATAGCAATTGAGTTAGTTACTATAGTTTGTTAATGGCACTATGACCTTTACCCTTCTATTGCATCGACCCAACAGATTTCATTAAAGTTGTTTCATCATGGCGAGTGTACAGAATTATGGCAGTTAACGAGCACTGCCTTTTTATAGACTCCCATCCTATTTGTATAGTTATCAAAAATGATAAAACATGAAAAAGGCCCCTACATATCTAGGCCACACTCAATACGGCTGAACTGTTAATTACGCAGCTCATCAATCATGTGTACGTTTTCATGACAGTGACTGAGGAACGAGGCATCTAGATTCCATTGCCTATTAGTTACTATACAAATGAAATCCAGGGCTAGAATATGCATGTGTATGCACAGAAGGCATTTGAGTAACATGTAATTTGCAGTGTGCATCAAAACAAATTTTGCAGTTAATATACTGACCTTTAACCCTTAATACATCAGTCTGGGTGAATAAAATATTGTTATTACAAATTAATGTCTTCTTTTTTCTTAAAATTCCATTCAAATTCATTGGAGTATAAGTAAATACAGTCGATTACATGAGATAACTTATTTCCTGTCCTCTTCAATCAATCATTCAGTTTATTGGGTTAAAAATATAACATATACATTTAGAATGGAGGTGCTTTGGATTGAAATATCTGGTGTGTCCACACATTTAAGAAAAAACAAAAACAGAATTGAAGTACATTAAATAAATAGCAAAATATAACATAAGAACACAGCAAAATCTTCAAAATGTCAGCTTGGAAGAATATGGGAGACGGACCTAATGCACCTCAACAATCCGGAAAGCATAAAAACCCAAACAGCCGATCCTAGAGGTGTCCAGAGAATGATGCTGTTCTGTAGAAAAACTTAGAGCAATGGGTTGAGGAGTAATTGAGCTAAAGCACCTTCCTCAAGGGCGAAACGTATTGGCTACAGCGGAGCTTGAACGCACAACCTTTGGCGTGCTGCGGGTCAAGCGCTTTATCCACTTGACAACATATCTGGATCCAGACAATTAAATGAACATAGTGGCCTCTAAGGAACTTAAATCGTATATACAATACAAAAAAATTAAAACAAAATGTTGAATTGAATTAGAATTTTCAACATAGGTTTGTTTGGTGGTCTTTTGCAGAACTAGGGGCAAAACAGAAGAGGTTATTGATCACCACCGGATGTCACTTAAAGGTACTATCAGTGATATACTAAATCAGAAAATTGGAAAAAAAATCATCAAAAATCAGATTTTTGCATGCCTGTAATGTATAAGTATACTTACATACCCTACAAGTGATAGGCCCAAAAGCAGCCTAAAAAGGGCAAAATCGCATATTTTAGTCATTACTGTCTGTACGGACACTTACTACAACACGCAATTGAATGGGGATTCATATCGTTGAATACTGCTGTTTTCTAAAAAAATTTCAGTTGAAAAAAATAGCCTATGAGAATTTTACAGACCTATCCTTTGCCACTTTTAAGCTGTTCCTGTAAATTTCAAAATATTTTGACTCTTTCGGGTGGATCACTGATATTGTCTTTAAGGTATATTGATTGAAATGCCTAAATTCTCGACACAAGTAATAGAATCATAAGCTGCTTTGAAGTAAAATAACTGCCTTTTCAGTCATGCACACAAAACCTTTGAAACAGAAACTTCTCCTATTTTTTAAATGTCAACATTCACTTCATGTAAGTGCCTCACAAGTAGACCAAAATTGGCAGGTGAATGTCAGAGTAGGAAATTCCCAAGTACAGGGACCGCTTTTCACGTACATGTAAACAAAAGCAAGTCTACAGTCTAATGTCAGCAAGAGCACATTTTGAACCAATCCCATAATGCACTGCAAAGTGTCTATACTGGACTGACTAAACATATGTCAGTACTTAGGGGTAAAAAGTGTTCAAAAAGTTTGAGGACCACAAAACATTCCATGATCATGATAGAAAAATCCCTTAAATGAGTGTAAAAGTCAGGTTTTTCATGTGTTAAGAATATGACTTTTGTGGGATCACATGACTTGTGAAATTTCTAAAAACTGGTGCATTGTGGGGTGGACTCAATACACCCTCTGAATGTCAAGACTATTCTGAGTGAACCATCTTTGCATCCACCTCAAAAAGTTGGTCTTAACTTTACAGTCGCGGCCAGAATTTCTCAGGCAAGCCGTACGGCACGCAATGTATTATATAAATTAAAGCGCATTGTACGCACACCTCTCGACCAATTACAAATCGCGCAACGGTTGTCAAGAACTGATTTCAGCTTTTGGATTGACGCATATCACGCTGCGTACCCAATCTTGCTGGAGAAATTCTAGCAGCGACTGTAGTCTGATAGACCAACCTCACATCCCTGTACAATACAGTACCCAGTAATTGTATGCAGACACCCAGGGGGAACCTGGGCCGGACCGTGTCACTCATAACTCATACATCATCATCAGATTTGGGTAATACTGATTGCTGTATTGATTTTGTACCCTCCAGGCCTCTTTGATCTGATACACTTTTCTACACCCACTCCATCAATAACCAATCTTGAGCTGCATACATATTTTGGGTAGATTCTAGGCTAAGTGTGACAGTTCAATTTTCTCTGACTGAATCATGGATAAATCCAATAGAGTATGTGCTCTAACACATCAAGGGGTGAGGGCCACAATATCTCCGGTGTGTAATGTTGTGCATGACTGGACTGATTCTTTTCAGCATGATCTGCTTGTGCATAACATCATACAAGGGGAGCTATTGGAGATGATATTGTGTGGCTCGCAGCTCTCGACATGATGTTATGTAGTGTTGATTTGTTTGTTAGTTCCCTGTGACTTTGGTGTTCCACTAATCACTAGTGACTGAGCAGAGAAGACAGGTAATACTAATTTGTCAAGACAGGTCAGTTTAGGGGTTGTAAGTATTTTGCTATTATTATGAAACCTTATACCTTCAATTTAAAAAAAAAATATCCTAGTGAAACTGTGATAATTTTTTTATATGATTGTTACAGTCAAAATTGCAACAATGGTACAAGTCAAGGGCGCATGTACACAAGCCAGCTAGGTACTAGTACACATTCATTCATCATTGCTAAGCCATTTTAAAGTTTTTAGCAGAGAAAAGAGACAAAATCAGCATGATTGTACGACTTTCAAAACCAGGGGGTGTCTTTTCTCAACATATCATTGGTGAATAAAAGTAACTGAACTGTGCCATGGGAATTGAGACTTTAACAGCTAATTTGAAAAAAAAAACAGAGATAGATTAATAAAAGGCTAGAGGTCGGACGGCCATCTTGATTCAATAAACTCACTGGCAGACGCTTAAATGTTACTGCCCAAGCCCATTATACATAAACCTTACAGCATGAAAAAATGCACTTTCTCGTTGATTTCACCAAGCGACCCTTTGATCTTTAGACATCCAAGAACATCATCAGGTATGTGGTTTGTTCAGAAAGATTACCGTCGCAAAGATTAGGCACGATATTTTTTGCAGATTTTCAAAATGGCTTCCAAAATAGCGTGGGCTATATACATGTTCGTAGTCGCTATGACGTGTGATGTTTTCAACACAGTAGTAGTGCACAGTTCTAATATTTTTATTAATATGGAACTTTGACCTTGGTAGGTGCGAAACAGCATCTGCCAACGCTAATTTTTACTATTGGTAATCAGCAAAATTAAGTTTGTTCATGTCCATTCTATAGAATTAACAGGGAACAGTCCTGAGACCCTAAAATAAACTCACAAAACTAACATCCTGCACACAGAATGTTTCACAGTTGGCAATCATTGAAAAATACGGAGGCTTGAACTGCATGTTTTGGCAATCCACATAAATTTACATACAAAACTGCAGTATTCAAATAGCGATAACGAAAGACCTAAGACCCAAGTGTGAGTGAGTGAGCGAGCAAACGAGCGAGGTGAGTGAGTGAGATAGCAAGGTACAGCAAACTATGCTATCCTGTAAAAAGACCTAAATATTTGAACTGCTCACCATAATTTTTTTATCCAAATTTTATCAATGGTAATTTTAAACAGTTATTCTTAATCTGATTTCAAAGTGCTTTGCCGTACGATTTTAATTTATGGCAATTTACTTACATGTATTTTGTAAAAATTAATCCAGGTTTAAAACAGCTGTGCAATACAATAAAAATGGTAGGTACATGTTACGTTCACTCTGAAATACAGATAGTCATGTACCCTCTACCTTGAATGTACATGTTATGTTCACTCTGAAATACAGATAGTCATGTACCCTAGTCATGTACCCTCTACCTTGAATGTACATGTTATGTTCACTCTGAAATACAGATAGTCATGTACCCTCTACCTTGAATGTACATGCTATGTTCACTCTGAAATACAGATAGTCATGCACCCTCTACCTTGCTGAAAGTCTTCACAATATCAAGACCTAGAAATATCTTTTCAAAAATCTATTTAAAATGACACTAAATACAGTAAATGGAGTGGACAGAACTGACGTCATAGCGACACACAAATCATGCCCAAGGGGTAAAAGGTACCGTGGGCTCGCGTCATTCATCTTGCGGAGAACGTGGGTGAGCTATTGCCGTATATAATGAAATAATGGTTTCAATCACAGCTAGTGAATTACCACACTGCATAGGGGATATTACAGTTCCATACAATACCCTTAGCCAAACCCAGTAACGTTAGATTTAATATTGTATCACATTCCGATTTTGCAAAATGTTGAAAGGCTAGATCTAAGATGTTCAAGCTCAATTCTGCCTTACACACTTAGCCTGGCAATCATCCGCAGATACTGTAAAAGTGTAAAGTCACTTTATTTCATGAGTAATTTAATATCACAATTTTTGCCAGACACTTCAATTGATTGCCAAAAATCAATCTTCAATCAATCTGATTGAATGTGTGAATATTACCACAAAAGGTTTATTTCTTGCCCATTTGCAAAATTAGGACGAATTACAGCCACAATTTTATATTTTAGGTAAGTTAGCAATATCGTGGATGGCATAATTTAATAATATGCCCCCTTCTATCTACAGGAGATAGTAATATTGTACATTCTAGTAGGATTTGGCAACATGGAGCAGTCTTGACAATTTGGTTAAAATTTATTACTGTATTGACCCTAGTATAGTCCCACCTGTTTTTAACCTGAAATTAGCTTGAATTTAGGGGGTGGGATTATAATGGGATCTCCACCCTAACATGAAACTCATGAGCATCAACATTCAGCCTTTCAGAACTAAACTTATTCCAGATATT